>JAODAL010003498.1:35000-172808 GCA_025379985.1 Phyllomedusa bahiana
CTCCTACCCCACCACCACCACTCAGCCCCACAATACTGCCCATCATACCACATTTAGGGCACAGGGGTTTCCCACGCAGTTCTACACCGGGCTTGCCTGGGCGAACAAGCCCACACAGGGGGGGGAACTGCTCCCCTCATGCAGCAAAAATCGATTGTGCTTTCTCTGCCCAACTGCAAACGGAACCGGGTACGGAAAAGGGGAGGAACAGGTGTCCGCCGCCCGGGGGGGATGGTCCATGCGCCCTGCAGCGCACTGTTCAATCTGGTTGTGAAAAGGTTCCTAAGTCTTCCACCGATCTTCAAAACATTCTGAAAATGGCCGGGAAAAACTGTGCATCACTTTTCCATTCGTACAAATCCAGGAAAACCGTCCTCGAGTTGAAGCGGGAACGGCCTCCCCCAACACACCTGATATGGATGTTTCCACCCTTTGGAATTCCAGCCTACTTTTTTGGCCCGATTTGGGAAAGGTTTTGATTTTTTTTGTGACGGGCAGACAGAAGACTCCCCTGTTAACTTTGATGCAGCCAGTGGCAGCTCATGCGGGACCCCTGCGTTTGTTGGGCCATTCGAGGAGCAACGTTATTTGTCAGTCGCCAGGACTACGGATAATAACGTCTTTTCCACTCTTCATTCCGGAACAGATGCTAAAAAATCTGTCGGGCAGGGGACTGGAGACTGGGACACATCTCTGGCCCCATAGTCCATGGGGACTGAAAAGGAGGTGGGGGGGACATTGGAGCAAAGCATGGTCTGGTGAAAAGTGGATTTTCTACCCGGGTGACAAGAGAGGGGGAGCGGGAGCCGGAGGAGGTGGATGGAGATGGGGAAACGAGGCAATGACCCCCAAGCCCTGGCAGTAACGGGGGAAATGGAGGCAGGGACCCCCTCGGTACTTGGCAATGGCCCGCAGCTTTTTTTGATTTCCTGGCTAGGACAGCGAATATCAGCATCCGCAGGGGGAACTTCTGGCTCCCCACCCTTTTGGCCCCCTCGCTACCGGTCCAAAAGGGGAGCCTTTTTCCCAGCATTGGAGGGAGGAAAAACCCAAAATACTATGGGGAAATCCTCCGTAATATTGGGCCCGTGCCTATGTCGGCATCGCCCTCCTCTGACAGGTCGACCGGGGGGTTCCTCACGCTCACGTACTACTGCCGCGGCTGCGGGGGAAAAGGTGGGGGTAGGAGCTACCACCTCACAATCCTAAGTCTGGAGTCACTAAAGAGCAGCTTCCTTCACCCGCCAGTGAGGGGGCATAACCACAGCAGCAGCACAGTACCGGGAGCAGTCCCGAACCAACGGGTGGTGGTCTACTTGGACAGCACTCTGCCACCCATTAGAAATCCGCTGGATTACGGCACCAAACTGGATGTGTGCCGCAACTTGCCGAGTTTTGAGTGAGAAGCTGTCCTGGGGGGCCAATGTGCATCAGAGGGGGTGTTCGTGCGCCGGGGCCATCGTTACCCCAAGGAGAACCATTGCCCAGGGGAAATGTGGAACGACTGACCTTTTGCCCAAGAAATCGGGCTGGTCGGCCGGATTTCCACACACCAATGCCTTAGGCGTCAACTACACCCATGACGCCTCCCCAAAAAAAGTGAGAAATGAGTCGGGTTCAAACTACCTGCCTCAGCCACTATTCGATGCCGCCCCCCCCGATCCACACACTGCTGACATTTTTTTCCATCTCCCAAAAACCATCTTTTCCAGGACTGGTATTGCCACCCCTCCACACTGTTCATTGTGCCACTGTCTGACCTCATCTTCGCTGTGGCGCTGCCGTGACCTCCACACTGTGTCTTTCCCCCCCTTGGGGCCCACCCTTTTTTTGCCCCACCAGAATGTCATTTTGCCCTGTCCTACCTCTCTGCTGCTGGCTTGCTGCCGGACCTACCAAATGTGCATTGTGCCACTGTCTGACCTCATGCTGCGCCCGTGGTGCTGCCGTACCTAAACACTGTGTCATTTCCCACTCTGGGCCTACCCTTTTTTCCCCCTCCAAAGTCATTGTCCACTGCCTGACCTCATGCTCGCTGCCGGGACTACACACTGTGCATTGTCCCCTGTCTGACCCCATGCTGCTGCGGGCGCTGCGGACTACACACTGTGTCATGTCCCCCCTCTGGCCTACTCCCGTTTTTTCCCCTCCAAATGTCATTGTTCCCGCCTACCCCATGCGCCCTGTGGCTGCTGCGTGACCTACACCTGTGTCATTGTCCCCACTCTTTTGGCCCACTCCTTTTTTGCCACCCCACACTGTGTCATTGTGCCCCTGTCTGACCCAGGGCTTTCCCGTGGCTGCTGCCGTCCCCACACACTTTCATTGTCCCACTCTGTGGCCTACTCCCTTTTTTGCCCCCTCCAAATGTGATTGTGCCACTGTCTGACCTCATGCGCTCCTGTGGCTGCGCCGTGACCAACACACTGTGTCATGTCCACTCTGGGGCCACTCCCGTTTTTTTCCACCTCCAGAAAGTCATTTTGCCCTGTCTGCCTCAGCTCTGCGTGGGTGCTGCCCTGACTTACACATGTTCATTTTGCCACTGTCGACCTCTGCTGCTGCGTGGCGCTGCCCTGACCTACACACTGTGTCATTGCCCACTTGTGGCCTCTCCTGGTTTTTGCCCGCTCCAAATGTCATTGTCCACTGCCTGACCCTCTGCGCTGCCGTGACCTACCACTGTGTCATTGTGCCACTGTCCCCAAACCCCATGCTCTGCGTGGGCTGCACTGTGACCTACACACGTGTCATTGTCCCACTCTGTGGCCTACGCCTGTTTTTTTGCCAAACCCCAAAGTCATTAATTTTCCCCCTGGGCCTGACCCTCAAGCCCCGCTGCTGCCCCGGTGACCTACACACCCTGTGTCATTGTGCCACTGTCGCCTCACTGCTCCTTTTGGGTGCTGCTTTTACCTACACACTGTGTCATTGTCCCACTCTGTGGCCCACTCCTGTTTTTGCCACCTCCCGAATTTTGGATTTTGCCACTGTTCTGAACTCAAGCTGCTCCTGTGGCTGCTGCCGTGACCTACACACTGTGTCATTGTCCCACTCTGTGCCTACTCCTGTTTTTTGCCACCTCCAGAATGTGATTTTGCCACTGTCGACCTCATGTGCTCCCCTTTGGGTTCTCCGTGACCTACACACTGTGCCCCCTTCCCCCACCTTTTAGGTGGCCACCCTTTTTTGCCACCTCCACAATATCATTTTGTCACTGCCTGACCTCATGCTGCTGCTGCCGTGACCCACCACTGTGTCATTTTGCCACGTCTGACCTCATGCTGTCTGTGGCTGCTGCCGTGACCTACACCTGTTCTTGTCCCACTCTGTGGGCCCACTCCTGTTTTTGCCACCTCCAAAGTCTTGTGCCCCTTTCTGACCTCACTGCTCCGGGCTGGGGCCGTGACCACACACTTTCATTGTCCCACCGTGGGGCCCACCCTTTTTTTCCACCTCCAAAGTCTTTTGGGCCCCTCCTGACCTCATGCGCTGCTGCCGTGACCTACCATTGTCATTGTGCCACTGTCTGACCTCATGCTGCTGCGTGGCTGCTGCCGGACCTACCCCTGTGTCTTGTGCCACGTCTGACCTCATGCGCGGGTGTGGCTCTGCCGTACCTACACATGTTCATTGCCCACTCTGGGCCTGCCCTGTTTTTGCCACCCCAAATGTCATTTTTGCCCCGCCTGACCTCATGCTCTGCTGCCGGGCCCCCCACACTTGGTCATTGTGCCCCTGTCTGACCTCTGCGTGGGTGCGCCGTGACCCCCACACACTGGTCATTGTCCCACTCTGGGCCTACTCCTGCTTTTTTCCACCTTTAGAATGTCATTGTGCCACTGCCGACCTTTATCTGCGCCCGTTACCTACACACTGTGTCATTGGCCACGTCGACCTCAGCTGCTGCTGTGGCTGCGCCGGACCTACACCTGTTCATTGTGCCACTGCTACCTCTACTGCTACTGGGCTGCTGCTGTGACCTACCAAAATGTGTCATTGTCCACTGCTGACCTCAGCTGCTGCTGTGGGTGATGCCGGACCCACCACCTTCATTGGGCCACTGTCTGACCTCAGCTGCTGCTGCCGTACCTCCACACGTGTATTTTCCCCCTCTGGACCTATTCCTGTTTTTGCCCCTCCAGAATGCATTGGCCACTGTCTGACCTCATCTCTGTGGTAGCGCCCTCACCTCCACACTCGTCACTAAGTTGCCACCTACCCTCACTTTATTTTCCAGCTGTCGCGCCATGACTTTTTCAGGCACATTCCCCCCCTTTATTTTTTTTGGGCAGTTTTGCCCTCTTAAGTGCCCCGGGGAAATTTTTTAAAGGGAAACGATTCAAAAGCGGCGGAGTCATGTGCGTGTCATACTAAAACACAACATTGATGAAGCCAAGCCAACTCCCCTGCAATTTTAAACATGGCACAACATTCTACAGCACCCTGCAGGCTCTGTGCAGCCTGGAAATAGCTGTTTTTAACGTGATTCGTGCCGAAGTAATTCGGGGAAAGAATTATTTTTTGCCGAGAAATTCGGCGAAGTGAACGAAACGAATTTCGGGAAATTCGCCCATCTCTAATTATAAGGTATTAAATAGTAGTATTAAAAATGTCCACTGGTCTCCCACAAGTTATTATTCTTGGAAGGTGGGGATGAAAAATGAAAATAGATTGGTCAATTAAGGGGCTTAATAGATTAAAGACATTGATATTTCAACTTGCTTTCATAAAAAGATAACTGCAAAGACAACATAATAAGAATGTTTTCTACTTATTGTAACCAACTGCAGCCCGGCCTGGAGAATTGTCAACTTACCTGGTGGTGCTTCAAATGCCCCTCCTGCCCTGCCATAGCTACACTAGTGGGCATTGATTTTGTAGGAAGGGTTTGGGGCTCCCTGCCCAAAAATGTGTAATAGTAAGACTGTAACAAATAGATACAGTATCAATGGGCTCACCCAATTTTCTGCTGTGATTTGCACCAAAATTTTTTCCCTGTCCAACATATTTTAAAAGGTCCCCTTTGACAAAAACTGGTGCACTCCGATCTCTTTATCGTTTTATTGCCCAATTCCCAGGGCTTGTCACCCCCAAAATTCATAAATCACATATTTATGAATGTGGTGCAAAAATGTTGAACAAATCCATGCCAATATCAAACTGGCGAGACAAATTTTGAGACACATTTTAGCACATGTTTTTGTCTCACATTTTATAAAGTACTGTGAGACACTTTAATACATACTGACGAATGCTACACTAACCTATGAGAAGTAGTGATGAATGAACAGTAAAATGTTCGAACTTCGAACAGTAGTGGTGTTCGGTTCCAGGTTCGTTTTGAACTCGAACCCCATTAAAGTCAATGGGAGAAGATGTTAGGGTTAATTTTTATACCTAAACAGGTGAGGAGAAGCTGTAATTGCCATCTATAACAGTAAACTGGATACATGGAACAACTAAGTGAAGAAAATTTGGCTCTACTTCATACCTTTCAATGGCTAATTGAAAAAATGAGGACAGCTTTCAAGCAGGGGCATAGTTATAGGAGGTACAGCGGTAGCAGTTGCTACAGGGCCCAGCATCCTGAGGGGCCCCAAAAGTCCCTTTGACACATAAGAAGACACTGGTATTGGAAATGGCACATGGTAACTGGCAGGAGCCCCACTTCACTTTTTGCACCAGGGCCCAAGTGTGGCACAATATATATGTAAAAAAATAAGAGAGAAGGGTATATATATGTGGATCACAATAACGCACTGGTATATTTCAGTATATATAAATCTGGCAAAATTATACTTTTTGGCTTAGAGTAAGATTTAGCAACGGAGAGAACTCTATTTCCTGGCTATATATCTGTATGACAATAACACACGGTATATTTGAAAGGTATTTCACCCCCAAAACTGCCAAAAATGAACTTTTCTCCACTCAGTATAATTTTCACCAACCAACCACTATTTAAAATATATTTCTTTGTATAGGAGATTTGAAGACGGTGTGTTATACAATTACTGAACCCCCAAAACTGCAAAAAATTAAGTTTTCTCCACTCAGTATAATTTTCACCAACCAACCACTATTTAGAATACATTTCTTTTGTATAGGAGAATTGGAGACGTTGTGTTTATAAAATGATTTTACCCCCAATACTGCAAAAACTGAAATTTTGGGCACTGAGTATGATTTAGCAAAACCAAGCACTCTGTATAATATATATCCATGTATATGAGAGTTAGGTATTATGCGAGCCTGCAAATGTCGCCAAATAACAGCTTCTGGGTGTGGGAAAGATGCAGCCAGCAATACCTAACTCCTTAACTATTGCTATCTACGGAGAGGAAAATGCTATCTACGTCTTGATTCCCTGAGCTTCCTGCACCCCCCCTACCTACCTAACTAATCTAAATAGCAGCTTTTCCTGTCTAAAATCGCTAATAAATTTTGAGCCTGTATGCAAGCAAGCAGACAGAGAGCAGTCTGTACAGTACAGAGAGTGAGCTGAAAATGGCATTCAGAACGCAATACAGTGAAATATATATAACATGGTCAAGTGATTTTAACAGCCAGAGAGAGCCCTATACCTCAGCGATGATGTTTTTGGACACTTCTCTATGCTCTGCACTGATTGGATGGCCACCAAACGTGCAGAAAAGCGCTGAAAACTATTAAAATGGTGTGTCGAATGCCATGTCGAACTCGAACATTTACTTGAACGAATAGTAAAATGTTTGGTTCAGTTTGAGTTAGAAAAAATCGAGATGTTCGACTGGAACTTAACTTTTCTCGAAAGGCTTCAATCAATACTACTGAAAAGTACTAGTCCGCACCAGTTTTCATACATGTCGGCCTAAATTCCTAGAAAAGACTCTATCCATGGTAGGGATCAGAGGAGGCTTTGATACAAACCGTGTAACTCTTTGATTGTCGCTTTCTGAAACTGTGGGATGATCAAAGGAGCAATCAGAGCACTGGAAAACCTGTGCTGCATATTGTGCAGCAACCAGTGTGTAACACAAGAGCATACAGGGAGTATGCTAGCACAGTATAACTGTAAAATAAAGTTATTGGACAGTTTCCATTGATAGAAATTGTTTTTATAAAAAAACAAAATAAAGTAGGCTTTAAAAAATATTTTATATGATAAAATATCTTAATGTGCATACATTATATAAACATAAGCCTACACATATTAGTTATCCAGATGACTATAGTAACATAAAAAATTGATTTAACACGTTATCTAGTGTGAAATATGTATACAAATGCATAAAATCATTTTATATTCATGCTGAAATTTTGTTTTAATTTACACAATAATATTTATGTACCCTCAAACGGCACCAAATTACCGCAAAAATTTACATTTCTCCCACAGAAAACAAGACTACATTGCTAAAAAATGAAAAAGATTGACTACTGAAACACTGAGAGTAAAAAATGTTAAATAGTTGCTAGCCATTAAGACCTTTTCAGTTCTGTTCATTAAGGAGTTAAAAAAACTGAAAGCTGCACAGTAATGGCTTGCTGTGAGAAAAAAATACAATTTTGGATGTGGATAAGCCACAATCAATGCAGGGAAAACGCACAGTAATTATATCATTAAGTGACATGTCACTATTTTTTTTACACAATGTGAATTTTAAATCCATGCTAGAAAAAGTACACACCATAGTTCACAGTGTAAACTACAATCTATATTTCCATTGAAATCAATGGGATGCTTTTTACACTCTTTATAATCCAGAAGCTAAAATAACTTGAAACTAATAATACATTTAAATTTACTAAAAATCAACTAATAAAAATCAGACACTGCTTTTGAATTGTGGTTCAGTTGAAAAATGATGGTACCCTTAACTTAAAGGGGTTACCTGGTAGTATGAAGATTTCATAGAACACTATAAACAGCATTTATATGGAAAAGTAAAGATATACCACTACCTTCATGTGTCTTTTCATTTGCCTCCTTATTCATGTATCATAAAATCCCCTTTTTGCAGTGAAACTTCTTCCTTGTGGGAGTGTAAGTGGTGCTCCAGCATCTCTTTTCAACAACTCCCAGTGTGCATTGCAATCTAGGGATTTCCTCCACAGTTATCACAGCCAGGGTCTATGTGCTGACATAAGTGTGTAATCCCCCCAGCTCTGTACTTGCTGTCATGACAATGATGATAGCTAGGACTCATGAGTCACTGTGTAAACTGTACTGAGCTGCAGTCATTATTTTCATAACAGCAGTTCACAACCCCTCAGTTCTGAACTGCTGTCCTTTGCTCCCATTACAGTTATTAAGTCATGTCAGAAGGACTTAAAGATATGCAAACACTTCTCCCTTTCTTTGTAATTACTCTACTGTAATTACTTCTATTCACTTTCAAACTACAGGCAGGCAAAAGTGAATGTAGCCATATCATTCTCTGCTCAGGTCATGCCCACTACAGGGGAATGTACCGCGAGGATCACGGCTACAACAGTATGATTTAGAAAAAAAAGTTGTCCAATGTCTTCAAATATATCTGTCTCAGATGGGAAGGTGCCTTCTCCAGAGTGCATGTTTCAACTCCTTCCACAGATCTTCAATAGGATTTAGTAAGGGCTCATAGAAGCCACTTCAGAATAGTCCAATGCTTTGTTCCTAGCCATTCTTGGATGTTTTTAGCTGTGAGTTTTGAGTAATTATCCTGTTGGAGGACCCATGACCTGTGACTAAAGCCAAACTTTCTGACATTGGGCAGCACATTTTGCTCCAGAATATCCTGACAGTATTGCGATTTCATTATACCCTGCACAGATTCAAGACACACTGTGCCAGATGCAGCAAAGATTTTCAAAAATTAACAGAGCCTCCATCATGTTTCTCAGTAGGTACAATTTTCTTTTCTTTGAATGCTTTATTTTTACATCTGTGAACACCATCATGAGATATTTCTTGTGTGGCACCTCGGTAAGGCAGCTTAAACATCTTTTGATCAAAATATGTGAACCGAGAATCTCAAAGTTTTTTCATGTATGATAGACAGCATAAATGCTTCTTTAGGGATTTCCACGTAATGTATTGCCCTTTTTGCAGTAGTGTGCCGCTGGCAGTGGAGTGCGTGTGTACATGTATATATATATATGTGTGCCGCAGCCCTGCCAGTGGCACCAAGGTTTGCATATGTTTTTTCAGAAGTGTTTTTTGTGCAGAACCATACGTTATATTTGGTATATATTGATTTTAACCTATATGGGGAGGAAAGAGTGCCTCCATTTTGATTTTCTGCACCTGCCCACTCTCACAGGCTGTCATAAGAAGTGCAGCTTGCAGGTTGGGTGTTTTTATATTTTTTTCTCTCTGGATAAAGGAGGTCGGTGGACCCAGTGAGAGGCCTGAATGTGGCTCTATTGAGAGGTAAAAGATAGTGTAGGACTGCCCTATTTGAGATCACGTTGAAAGTCGTGGGCAGCTTAAACATCTTTTGATCAAAATATGTGAACCGAGAATCTCAAAGTTTTTGCACCTTGGTAATGAGGCACCTTTTTATAGGCCATCAGTTGAACCAGCTGAAATTATTTTTCACTAAGTGGCAGGATTGATTTCTAATTACTGATAGATTTCAGCTGGTGTCATGACTTTCCATGGCTTTTTGAACCTCTCTTTCTTCATGTGTGCTATACTTTTTCCCTGTGTCATTTCTCATTATTACACATGGACATCTATGGTTTAATTTCTTTGCCTCTGTGGATTCAATGGGTTGTTACCGACATCTGGTAAGAATTTCATGCCGATAGCACCTTTAAAAATATTTATTGTTGACGTTGTGAATATTTATTTCACCCGCTGTATATAAAAAATTAAAAAGGGATACTGTGTTACATAGCCCCTCAAAGCAGATATAAAGCTGTATACAAGATCATAGTAGCATCAAAAAGAAGCTGAAGGTAGAATAATAACTATTAACTCCTTAACGACATCCGTCTTCTGTCTGCAGCAACAGCAAAAGATGTTCACTGCAGACAGAGAGGTTTTGCGGCTCCCAGCACTGCAACTGAGCTAGGAAGTATCTGTAGTTAACAGCACAGTTACTAGAGAAGTCTCTTTGACTGTGGCATAATCAAAAAGGGGTTCCCTGCTTCCTGTAACCGAATAGAACCTGGGGAATGTATACACTATACAGGGCTGTATGCATAGAAAGCCTGCTGTCAGGGCACACTGTGTGTTGCCCTGACAGCAGCCTGTCATACTGACACAGAGTATAATATATTACCATACAGGAGTATGCTAGTACATTACTAAGTGTAATAAAAAGTGTAAAATAATTTTACTTGGGTAAAAAAAGTTTAAAAAAAAATATATAAATATACAAAAAGTGTAGAAAAAAATAAATAAAAAATAATAAAATAAAAATATTTAATAAAAAATTATTGTGCATACATTACACAAAAAAATCCTACACATATTAGGTATCCACACAAATTAATATAACAGGTTATTTAGTGTGAAATGTTAATGGTGTAAAAATTGACCGTATATACTCGAGTATAAGCCGAGTTTTTCAGCACAAAAAATGTGCTGATAAATATCCCCCCTCGGCTTATACTCGAGTCACTGTCAGTGCTCGGGTGCTGCGATGGCCCGTGCGCCGGCAGGGACACTTCTGCTACATACGACTCCTCAGGGAACGCATATAGCAGAATGCCAAGTACGACTCCTCCGGAGCGCATGTAGGAAAATAGATACCACTGCGGTGCAGAGAGCGAGCGCTCCCTGCCCCACAGTGGACTCCGGACGGGCGCAAGCAGACTTGCGGCCGTCCGGAGTTTCCGGCACAGGCCGCGTGTGTCATCACGCTGCGTGCGCGGCCTGGTGACATCACCCGCCGGTGCCGGGCAGACGGAGGAGCGCGCTGGAGGCGTAGCAGCGAGGAGGCGGAGCGGCGAGGGACCGAGGTAAGTGTTTGTTTGTTTGGTTTTTATTACCTGCCTATACCTGCCCTACATCTGGCCTATACCTGCCCTACATCTGGCCTATACCTGCCCTATACCTGCCCTATACCTGCCTTATACCTGGCTTATACCTGGCCTATACCTGCCTATACCTGGCCTATATCTGCCTATATCTGGCCTATACCTGGCCTATACCTAGCCTATATCCGACCTATACCTAGCCTATATCCGGCCTATACCTAGCCTATATCCGGCCTATACCTAGCCTATATCCGGCCTATACCCAGCCTATATCTAGCCTATACCCAGCCTATATCTAGCCTATATCTAGCCTATACCCAGCCTATAACCTGCCTATTAGAACATATACCTGCCTATATCCAGCCTATACCTGCCTATACCCAGCCTATACCTGCCTATAACCTACCTATAAGGACATATACCTGCCTATATCCGGCCTATACCTAGCCTATATCCGGCCTATACCTAGCCTATATCTAGCCTATACCCAGCCTATATCTAGCCTATACCCAGCCTATATCTAGCCTATACCCAGCCTATATCTAGTCTATACCTTGCCTATATCTAGCCTATACCCAGCCTATATCTAGCCTATACCCAGCCTATAACCTGCCTATTAGAACATATACCTGCCTATACCCAGCCTATACCTGCCTATACCCAGCCTATACCCAGCCTATAACCTGCCTATAACCTACCTATAAGGACATATACCTGCCTATAACCTGCCTAGTCCTGCCTATGGGGGACATAAACCTGCCTATTCCTGCCTATGGGGGACATAAACCTGCCTATAACGGCCTATGGAGGACATATACCTGCCAATAACAGCCTATGGGGGCATATACCTGCCTATGTAATTTTATTGGTATCCATTTTTATCTTTTAAATTTACCAGTAGCCGCCACATTTTCCACCCTAGGCTTATACTCAAGTCAATAAGTTTTCCCAGTTTTTTGTGGCAAAAGTAGGTGCCTCGGCTTAGACTCGGGTTGACTTATACTCGAGTATATACGGTATTTTAAAAAACTGATGCAGAAAGAAACTCTATGGGCCACATGTATGAAACTGTTTAGGTCTAAAACTCACTCTTTTGCCCATAGTAACCTAAGTTTTTTTTTTTTTTTAATTCAGTAATTTATATGTAAAATGAAACAATGCCCCCAAAAATACAACTTCTCTAACACAAAACAAGTCCTCATTCAACTGTCATAGAAAAAATAAAACAGTAACGACTGTTGAAATGCAGAGAGGCAAAAACTACAACATTTAGCTGGTCATAAAGGCCTTTTTAGGCCTGGTGCTTAACGGGTGACATAAATAACCTGGATAGTGCAGTAAAAAAATAACACATCCTATATTAAGAGAAAAAATATAAAAGATTTATAAAAAAATGTCAAACAGTTTGTGGACCAGTACCAGAAATATGTTGAAAACAACAAATTTTTATTCCAAGTCTCCTGTTAAAATAACATGTCAAAAATAGGACATCAGTACAAAGAGAAAAGACATTTTAACTTTGAATAAATTTTTTCTGTTACTAACATATTTTGTAGAAGAGTGAAGAAATCAGGCGATACCTTTTAGAGGCTAACTGAGGCTAACCTATACCCAGCCTATAACCTGCCTATTAGAACATATACCTGCCTATATCCAGCCTATACCTGCCTATACCCAGCCTATACCCAGCCTATACCTGCCTATAACCTACCTATAAGGACATATACCTGCCTATAACCTGCCTATTCCTGCCTATGGGGGACATAAACCTGCCTATAACTGCCTATGGGGGACATAAACCTGCATATAACTGCCTATGGTGGACATATACCTGCCTATAACGGCCTATGGGGGACATATACCTGCCTGTGTAATTTTATTGGTATCCATTTTTATCTTTTAAATTTACCTGATTTCTTCACTCTTCTACTACTTTCTATGGCTAACACGGTACAACATTATACTACTAACATATTTTGGTGCTTGTCCACAAGCTTTTTGACTTTTTAGATATTTCTGAATGATTGGAGGATCACTGGATACATGCGTCTTTTTTCTATATTAAGAAAATATATAAGACACAGCCAGGAGTCTCACCAACAAAATACATGAATTAGAATTACTTATTGCTGTAGAAGAATATGACATATTGGGGATAACTGAGACATGGATGGATGAGAGCTATGTCTGGGCAGCCAACTTACAAGGTTACAGTTTATTTAGGAGAGATCATACAAATCGGAAGGGCAGAGGTTTATGTCTCTATGTAAAATAATGGGCGACATGTATGAAGCTCGCCACGTCGGAGCGCACTTTTTCAAGCGCTCGAACGTGAAAGCTGCGCCTCATGTATGTCGGCGCCGGAGGTGTGCTCATACATGCGGTGTAAAGTCAACCGCGCCTCGCCAGTGTGTGAGGCGCAGTGTGGGACTTAGGCGCAGTGCGGGACTGCGCCTAAGATTCGCCACCCGAGGTAGTGCGATCATACATGCGGTGAAAAGTCCACCACGCCTCGCCAGTGTGTGAGGCGCAGTGCGGGGACTTAGGCGCAGAAGGGACTGCACCTAACATGTATTCCGAATCGAGAAAGGCTGGAAATGAGCGAAAAATCATTAAACATGTCCGTGCGGCATGGAGTATGAATCAAAAAAGCGTTTTTATTACGTGTAAAACATTCGCAGAAAAAGAGCTCCAACCTACTAAAAAAATACATAAATAAAATCACTTTCCAAAAATCAAGAACTGCGCAACATCAGGAATTTGGATATTGGAAATTGTTGGGAAATACAGTAATTAAAATTCTGTAAGCGCTTCTCATTGGTCGGCAGAAGCCAGCCAATCAGAATAATAGCGACAGTGAACCATTAAAACCTATGGAGAAGTATGGACCAATCAAATTCTAAGGCGGGGCAGTTCAAAATACATTTAAAAAAAAAAAAAAAAAAAAAAAATGCAGAAAAGAAAGGCTGATTGGTTGAGTAGGGGGGGCTTGGCAATCCTGGCCAATCAGAATAGGAGCGACAGGGACCCATTCTAACCTATGGAGAAGTATTGACCAATCAAATTCAAAGGCGGGACAGTTCAAAATACAGTAAAAATGCATTAAAGAGCTGATTGGTTGAGCAGCGGGGGCTTGGCTATTTCGGCCAATCAGAGCGCGAGCTACCTTGTCCCATTGTAGTCTATGGCCAGATCGGGGCAATGAAATGTCAGCTCTCAGCGCCGTGCGGCATGGAGTATGATTAAAAAAATCATTTTTATAAAGTGTAAAATATTAACTGAAAAAGCCCTGAAACCTTCTATAAACATAAATCAATCAAATCCCTAACAACGCGTTTGTCGCCGAGACCTGCGCTACATCGGAATTGGGATATAGAAAATTTCCGGGAAATACAGTAATTCAAATTCTTTAAGCTCTTCTCATTGGTCGGCAGAAACCAGCCAATCAGAATAGGAGCGACAGTGAACCATTATAACCTATGGAGAAGTATGGACCAATCACATGAAAAGGAGGGACAGTTCAAAATACAGTAAAAAACACAGAAAAGAGCTGATTGGTTGAGCCCAAGTGGCAGATATGAAACCACCAATCATATGTAGTGTGTCTATTTTGAGTGGAGAAAGAAGGGTGCGATAGAAGGGCGCCCTAAAAGTTATTATTCTATGGGAAATAATTTCTAGTAAATGTGATTGGTTGGGGGGAAAAAGTGGCTCGTCCCGCTTAGCAATCAGGGGGGGTGAGCTACCTTCTCATAGAGTTCTATGGGGGAAAAATAATACAGAGCGAGCTCTGTTTGTGATTGGCTAAGTTAAAAGAAGGCGCGGTTCTTTGGACCAATGGGAGAGCGAGCGACGCTCTTATGGGTTTTCTAATCAATCTGTATAAAATTGTACATGGCAGAAAAACAAATGATAATACTCCCAAGTTTTTACCGATCTGTATATAAAATGAACAATAATATGGGGGTAACGAAAAAAAAATATTAATTCAATAAATTCATTTTTATTTCTTTATTTTCGTTAGCCAATGATCATTGGCTAACGAAAATAAAGAAATAAAAATGAATTTATTGAATTAATATTTTTTTTTTTCGTTACCTGTCAAACTAATCTCATCAGCTTCTATGAGGAGGTTGGTTCTAGACTGGATCGGGGTGAGGCATTGGATGTTATATAACTAATTCACAGAACAAAAATAGGGCCTTATAGTCCAACTTATAAAGAATGAAGACACTGGGGCAGTGTCTTACTTTTAGACAGTGTAAAGTTAGACTAGACAGTAGTGTTGAGCGATTTTTATCGACACGGTTGAAATCGGCAAGGTTTTTATGGTGATCGAAATTTCCAGATCATGCGATAATTAAGGTTTAAAATCTGTGCATCATCTATTAAGAAACGCGCCTTTTTCGGCGCTTCTGTAATTTTTGGGGGCCAGCAAATCAGATTACAGAAAGAGCAGGGTGAGATGTGTGTGCGACGTCATGACTGGGATTGTAAAGGTTGCGATTGGCTGGAAAAATCACATGACCTCGTTTTACATAGAACAGCGGTTTTTCCCGTTTCAGCCTCAGTGTCTCTCAGGTCTCATAGGGATAGGACCTGCGCTCTCCCTGGGGCCCAAACAGCTCAGCGAAATTAGTCAATTTCTGCAAAGAAACCTTACTATTAGCTGTGATCCTTCCAAATTTTAAAAGTTGTTTAAAGATTTTTAAAGATTTTATGTAGTTAGCTAGGAAATTTTAAAGAGCTTTTCTACCGCTGAAAATTCACGACGGGGGGGAGGGGGGGGGGGGGGCCCGGGGAGGCGAAACAGACAAGCTCTATCTATAAAAAAAAGGGAAAAATTTCCACAAAAATTTTATTTTAGAAATTGTAGGGGAAATCTTTATTTTTAACAGTTTGCTTTAAAAATTATTTCCTGGAAAATTGGGGGCAGCCTGAACTTAAAATTGGAAAAACATCATTTCTAGTAACTGAGGTCTTTTTTGTTAGTTTGCAAAAAACTCCACTTTTATTTCAGTATACTTTTTTCAGATAGGTGTTCAATTTTCCCCAATTACACCTGGACTTTTATATATCCACCTTGAAACTTAAATTACAATCCAGCAATCTTGTAGTCAGCACTTTTTGTTTGTTCCCAAAAATAACCGTGTATCGAAAGAAAACTCCCCCGTTACGTGTTTTTGACTTTTGGGGCACCCGGCACTGTTCTTGACGCAGCACTAGTAAATTTTTAAAAAGCAAATTCTATATTCACCAAGGTAAAATTGAAAGGTAAAAAATACCGTTTTTTATATCAAACCATAAAAAGTTACGTTTTTTTTGATTTTTGAAACCCCACCCACTTTTTCATTGACCCGCATCAAAGTAAATTTTAAAACTGAAATTTCTTTTAATTCACCACAGGGAAAATTTTTTGGGAAAGGTGCAAAAAATCCCGTTTTTTTATTTAAAAAATAACAGTTTAACTGTTTTTTAAATTTTGACCCCCAGAAATGTTCTTTGGGGACGCAAAATCACGTAAAATTTTAAAACAGCAATTCTTTATTCACCACGTAAAATTGAAAGGTGAAAAAATACCGTTTTTTAATATCAAAACAAAAACAGTTCCTGTTTTTTGATTTTTTGGCCCCCAGCACTGTTAATTGACCCCAGCATCTACTTTAAATTTTTTAAAACAGAAATTTCTATATTCACCACAGGGGGAATTGAAAGGTGCAAAAAATACCGTTTTTTAAACCCAAAACAAAACCCCATTTACGTTTTTTTTTGATTTTTGCGCACCCCATTCTTTGACGCAGCATCTACTTAAAATTTTAAAACAGCAATTTATTTTCCCCACGGGGTTTGAATTGAAAGGTGAAAAAAAATCCCGTTTATTATATAAAAAACCCATAACGTTACTTGTTTTTTGATTTTTGCACCCCAAAATTTTTATTAAACGCAATTCTACGTAAATTTTTAAAACAGAAAATTTAATTCACCAAAAGGGGTTTTGAAAGGTGAAAAAAATCCCTTTTAAATTATCCCAAAAACATAAAATACGGGGTTTTTTGGACTTTTGCCCAGTCCAATTTGTTGATAGACCCTTGAAATTAAAAAATTTGAACCCAAAGCAATTTTGTTTTGTTTTAGAGGGATTTGAGAATAGCTGTGTTTTTGCCGTCTTTTAATAAGAAAATTTTCCCAAAACTTTTCCATCCCTTCTAAAATTTTTTTTATATTTTGAAAAGGGGAGCAAATGCAGGGGGTAAGCGAAAAAGGGGGGGGTTAGCACATGGGGGTTGAGGTACGGGGAAAAAGGTGCTCCTTCCAGTGCGGGGACAACACGCATGCCACCCGGGTCGTCAGTTGCAGGCCCGTCACCTGAAAACGCTGGGTCAGGGCCCTTAAAACTAAGAAACGAACATCGTCCCCAATCTGTCCTTCAGTGGTTAATGAAAACCTGCATTTTGCATTTTAAACCTCCTCGTCCCCCGCAGTCACGGGCCAAACAAAGGGCGTAAATCACTTTCCAGAATCCTTTAAACAGGGAAAGCAGCCCAAATTTCAACTCTTTTGTACCCACCACTGGGAAAATCCATTGTCTGAAGACCTTTTTGATGCCCAAAATGGGGTTTTGGGGTCAAAGGGCATTTAAAAAGATCAAGAGGAGTTTTATCTGCTCTGAGGGCCCGTTACTGATCCATCAAGGGGGTGAAGGAACCCGGGTCAATGGGAAAAACCCCGGGCGGTGGGCAACGCCTTGCAGTCCCCCTTGCTTTAGCCAGCAGTTTAGGATGCAGAACTTCAGGACGACCAAGTCACCTGTGTTGATGATGATGATATGATGACGAAAATTGCAGATCCACCCTTGGTCTTTTCCGCAGAATTTGCTTGCAGGTTTCCATAAAGGGGGACGGGGAAAGGAAACGAGGGGGGAAATTTGTCAATACGGGCCCCGCCACAAAAAGGGAGAGGGGGGGTCGCAAAAAGCCGCTGATATGTTTCCCCCACCCACGGTCACGAAAACCCCGCCCCTGCTTATCCCTAAAAAGGCCAGGCCCTCTCCAACCCTGGGCCTTTTTTGAGCAACCCTTTGATTCACCCGCGATGTCATATGCCCCATTGCCGTAAAGCATAAGTAGAGGCAAAAACCCTTAAGGGGTTTAAACCCACCACCAACAGTCTATCACAAGCAGGGGAATCCCATGAGTTAAAAAATGGGGGGAACATTTTGGCCCAAAAAGGGGCCAGCCGACCCCCGGGCCTAAAAACCCGTAAACCCCCTTTTGGGTCTCCGCCCCTCCCCCTCCGCCACCCCAAGTTTTCCCAGCTCCCCATGCCCCTCTCAGAGTAAAGATCGGGGAAACACCCCTCCGCTTACCCTCCCCCGTCGCCCGAGTAACCACCAGCCCCACCAGAGACCCACCCCTTCCCCTTCCGCCATTTTGGGAAAAACCTGCACGCCGACGGGCCCCAGTCTATCAGAAAGGGCCTTTTGTTTTTCCGGGTTTGGGAGCGAAAAAACCCTTTAAAACCCCCCAAACCACCCAAAGCCAAAAAGCCTGAATGTCGGCATTGCCAGGTTTTTGGCCTTTGGGAAATGTTGCCTTTAACTGGTGGACACAAAATTTTTTTCCGCCACGTCATGGCCCTCCCCCTGCCCCCAATACCGATCCCAAACGGGAAAAATTTTCTTTCCCCAAGAAAAGCCTTTCCCTCCCTGGCCAGCCACGGTATCAAAAAAATTTAAAGCCTTTTGTCTGAAATCTGTGCCCGGGAAAAGCCCAAAATTCCCCACCGACACAGGGGATAGTACCACCGGCCAAGGCCGAAAACCTCTGTGACAGCTCAATGGGGGGCTGGGTGGATGTCTCGGGGTGGGGTTTGGCTCTCAGGCTCGGGGGCCCCCCACCGGGGCCCCATTTTAAAAACCCGGGGGGGAAAAGGTGAAAAAGGGCCCTTTTTCCCCCCAAGGTCCTTTTGGTGGCATCCGTCCCAGAAAACCCCAAGGCCTTTTTAAAAATTTAAAAATCTCCCTTGGAGACCGCCAAAAACAGGCCGGGAGCTTGGAGGGCCTCTAAGCAACGAGACCGAGGTGGTGGTTCAAAAACCTTGTGCCAGGAAAGGTTTTTGTGCGATAACGGGCAAATTTTGCTGGCCCCCCAAAAGATGGGTAGGGGGGCACATCCCTTGCCTGGCACAGGGCCATAAAACCTTTTGCCCGCCCAGAAATTTCTAAAGAGCTCCCCGGGGTCGGACTCCCTGTTTAAAGAAGGTCGAGGTCTGAGTTCGCATTTTCCGCCTTTCCCCCCTTTCTTCGTCCCCCCGGGCTGCTTTTGGCGCGCCCAGCTGGGCCCCTCCCTTAAACCGTCCCCAATTTTTTGGGACGGGGGCAACACGCTGGAATTCCCCCCTTCCCCCCTGCCCCCACGATTGTGGGCAGCAGCGAAAACCCAAATTATGCTACGAAGTGACACATGGCCTGCAAGCAGGGGTACACCTGGGGGTGGGGAAAACCACCGAGGGTGGGGGGCAGGTAAAAGACCCTGCCCCAACCCTTGCCATTTTTGGGAAGAAGCCACCAAAAGGGTCTGGGGGACAATGTTTTTTCAGCATGGCATTGTGGTGTTTCTTAGTTCTGGAAGATCTTTGGGCACCTGAAACAACAGGCCCCCCAGCGACGGGGGAAAGGGAGGGGACCAGATGCGACAGGGAGCCTTTTTCCGAAAAATCCACAAGGCCCGACATTTTAAAATTTTCTTGGGTTTTCTTTTGGCTGTGGTTCGGGGTCCAGAGCTATTTGAAAGGGTGGCGCATCACTCTCAGGGTGCATCTTTATGAAAGTCAGGGCTGTGTTGAAGTTTGTGCCGGGGGAAAGGGGGGAGGGGAGGGGGAGGAGGAGGAGGAAATTCCCTAGACAAAAGGTTACCGACGTCCCTGCCTTGGAAAGAGGTTGGGGGTAAATTTTGAGGCGGAGGGGGAAAGATGAGGAAGATCATTTTGGGCTGGGGGGGGGGGGGCCCCTCACCCGAGGTTTGGGGAAATCAAGGCTCCATCTCTCCCATGATGCTTGGATGCTCCATTTCCCCCAAAAATAAAGGCTCGCATTAAGGCCATCAAAATGAACACCTGTTACGGGGGGCCCACCCTCCTGGCCCCCCGGAACAAAACAAAAATCACCACTGTCCTGCCACCCACATAAAAAGAGAGTAAATGCAGGAAAGGGGAACCTTGCTGATTGTTTAAAAGGGGGGCATCTGTTGTTCTGCTTCACTTTCCCCCAAAGGGGCACGGGAAAAACCACAGCGACTTGACGCAGAAGGTGCCAAGTAGGCTAGCGGAAAGCGCAGGAAGGGGGCAGAACCCAAAATGGGGGGCCCCTTTGGCAATCTATTTTTTTCCCCCAACTACCAACGCATGCAATGGGGGGCCACACATCCAACACACAGAGATAGTTTAAAAGATCATGGTGCACAATATCTGGCCCTCAACATTGTTTTTTGCATGTTTTCCCGGGGCCCCTTTAACTTCGGGAACCCAAAAAATGGACAAATTTGGCCCGAGTGGCTCGTAAACCCCATAGGGTTTTTGTCCTCCCCAGCAGCCACCGTCATATCTGGCGGACCTTAAGCACAGCGGGAAGTAAATTACGAAAAAAACGAAACCCGGCTTTCCACAGTTAATGGGGATCTTTTAAACTTTCATAAAGTTTAATCAGGAAATTGGTTTCTCTGATGATGTTTTTGGCCCCAATTGCCGTGGTAACCGTTTATTTTTCCAGTTACTTCACTTTTCCTTTTTTCAACAGAAATGGTCCCCCTTGAAATTTTTTTTTTTAAAATGATCATTTCTTCCCTGAAATTTTTTTTTCCTTTTCCCACATTTTCATTTTGGGGTTTTGCTGTTTAGGGGACTGTAAAAGACAGCAAGGGTTTTATGACAAACCGTATTCCATTTACTCACTTTAAACTTAAGAAGTTTTGCATTGTCCCAAAGGTTTTGAGGTTTATGTTTTCTGTTTAGATTTCAGCAAAGAAACATTGGGCCTTTGGAAAGAAAAGTGACTTAAAGTGCCCCTTTCTCCCTCACAATTTTTTTTTAGTGGGGAAAGTCATTTTAAAATTTTTTTGGGGCAGTTGCGTGAGTTTCACTAATTTTTTTATGGTCCTTTGAAAAAGAAATTGGGTTTTTAAGTGGCATTTCTCCCCCACAATTTTTTAAAAGTGGCTGAGGTCCCAAAAATTTTTATTTTTTGGGTTTCATTTTAGCCCGTGAATACAGCAAAAATCATGGGGCCTTTGTAACAGGGAAAAGTGGGTTCTAAGTGGCATTTCTCCCTCACAATTTTTAAAAAGGGTGAGAAATCATTTTTATAATTTTTTGGGGCTGCTTTTCTTTGAAATCACAAAACTACAGGTCCCCATTATAAAAAAAAAAGTTGTTTCTAAAAGACATTTTTCTTCAAAAATTGACCAAAGTGGGTCAAGGGTCATGCTTTGAAAATTTTTTGGGGGATTTTGCTGTGACATGCACTATACTACAGGGCCTATTCTAAAAAATTTGTTTCTAACCCGACCTTTTCTTTCCCAAATTTACCAAGTGGTCAAGGGTCATGCTTTGAATTTTTGGGGGGATTTTGCTGTTTAATGCAGGGTTTTACACAGGTTTTTTTTTTAAAAAAATTTTTTTTATAACAGCATTTGTTCTTCACAAAATTGTCAAGAGTTTGGGTCAAGGGGGATGGGGGCTGTCAGAAACGGGGAAAAGGTAGGACACTGCTAATGGACACATATTGCAAAAAAGACTTGTTTTTTCAAGATTTTAACAAAAGTATCCAACCCTGAATTTAGACAATCCATTTAATACAAAAAAAAAAAGAGAAACCCAAAAACTGGGGGAAATTTCCCCCTATTTTAAAAATGTGTTTTCTAGAAATTTAAATACTAAAAAAATTGCATGTACAAAATACTGTTAAAAAAAATTTCCCCTGAATTGTACAAGGGGGGGTACAGGAAAACTTGACCCAAAGTAGGGTTTTTAAATACATGGAGTATGGAGCAAGGACAGTAACAAAAATACAGAGAAACCCTTTCCCCAAACAGTTTTAATTTAAAAAGAGAAAAAAAAAGGCCCAAATTTAAAAGGGGACCTGGGGGTAAAAAGGGGCCCTTAAACCCCCAGGGATTTCCAAGTGAAGTCAATTGGGCCACACTTTTACGGGGGGGCAAGCGCTAAACCCCGGGATTGACTGTGTAAAAGAGGAAGGGGAGTTCTACACTTCCGCTTCCACCCCAAATGCTTTTACACCCACCCGTTTTTTGTTGCGCGTCATCAGGGCCCTTTTAAAACCCGAGTTTAATAGATGACGGAGCCTGGGCTTTCACCGCCCCCCACTGTAAAATCCGGCCCCGGGTCCCTGCGTGGCCCAGGGCGGTATATTTAATGTCCAGGAAACTAAAATGGTGGGTTTAAATGACTCCTTTTTTCCCGGGCCCTTTTAAATGTGGGGGTCTGCCCGGTTTTGGGGGTCCCTGCTGTGGCCCAGGCAGGTTTTAGTCAATGTCCAGTGAAACTAAAATGGTGGTGAAAAAACTCCTTTTTCCCCGGGACTTTTTTTAAATGGGGTCATGCAGGTTTGGGCTCATGCGTGGCCCCGGGCAGGGATAGTCAATGTCCATTCAACTAAAAAAAGGGGGTTGGGGAAAAACTCCTTTTTCCCGGGCCCCTTTTAAATTGGGGGTCTTTCAGGTTTTGGGGGTCTGTGTGGCCCCGGACGGGAAGTTCCCCAAAGTCCAGTTCAAAATAAAATGGTGGTTTTAAAAACTCCCTTTTTTCCCGGGACTTTTTTAAAAGGGGGGGGGTCATGCAGGTTTGGGGCTCATGCTTTGGGCCCCGGAAAGTATAGTCAAAGTCCAGTGAAATAAAAAGGGGGTTGAAAGACTCCTTTTTCCGGCATTTTTAAAAGTGGGGGTCATGCGGTTTGGGGCCATGGGTGGTTTCCCGGACGGGATAAAAAAATGTCCAGTTAAATAACATGGGTGGGTTTAAATCAATTTCCTTCTGGCACTTTTTAATTTTTGGGGGATTTCAGGGTTTTAAGGGGAAGGGTGGGGGTACCCAAACAGGGATAGTAAATGGTCTTGACTTTTTTTTTGTTTACTTTTATAACCTTAAGTGTGTTGCCCAAATTTTAGGGACGTATCCATTTGAAAATGTTGTGGGTGTTAATTTCACTTCTCCAACTTGTTTGGGGGGAAAAATGAAAGGGGTTGTTGCTCTCCCCTAGACTTTAATGGGCATCCCCACATAATCGATGCCACTATCGAAAAACCTTACGATAGGGGGCCGGGCTTCGCAAAAGATCGTCTCGATAGCCAACGCAATCGTAAACACTTTAATAGACATTTTTAAAAAAGCGCCACATTTATCAAGGTTAAAAAATCGGGGCAGGTTAGAACTGTCTAGTCAAACCTGTACCACAATTAAGTTGTCTTACTTTCACCCCAAAACGGCGAAAAAATTTGGGCGATTTTTGGTCGCACTTAAGCCACCCCCTTTTTCTCCTCAAAGGGTTCCCTGGTTTCTGGCCAAATCTAGCCGAATTCTGGCGAAACTGTTTTGAAAATCTGCCCCATTCTTAATAATTACCCCAAATTCTCAAGTATTCCTCATTTTAAAAACCTGAGGGTCATAAGTTGATACACCATAATAAAAAGTCTGTTACTCACGATTAGTTGAACATCATACGGTCATTAGAGATGAGCGAATTGATTCTAACGAAGTGGAATTCGTTTAGAATTTCAGGAAAACTTCGGTTCGGAACGAAGTCGAACTTTGGGGTACTTCGGGAACAAGTTGCTTTTGTTTAAAAAATGGCTGCAGCACATGGGCTACAGGGGGCAAACACCTGGGAGGAAGAAGAGCATAGCCTGCATGACATGTGCAGAGATTAAGCCAATAGGACGGGGATTTTGGCGCACCGCACTATTAAAAACCCGGGCGGACCTGGGAGCTCATACCGTCTCACTGTATTATTAGGAAGTGCGCCGGGAGCTGCTTTTAATAGCCCTTTCTGAAGAATGATTTTTATACAGCGATTTTGGGGGGGGTCTCAGCTTGCTCAGAGACTGTTTTCTTAACGTCTATTTTTATTTTGTGGGGGATTGGAAATGAAGTCCAGGGGGTTCCAGTGCAGTGCTGCAAACATTTTAATGCTATCTGCTCACAACAAATGAATACCCAAAAGGGGGAAAAAAGCCTGTTCCTGTGTATATTTAAAAAAACAGCGTTTTTACAATAAAATACCACTTCATTTTTTTCTGTCAATTTTTTGCGCAAATTTTCTCCCGGGTTTTAAATTTAAACTTGTTTTTGCGCTGTGGGACTAAAAGGAACTGTTTATTTCACCCCCAAAAAACATTTTTTTCCTTTAGCATAATTCACAAGCATGGTTAATTCAAATTTTTCCCCTTTTTGTGTAGTGTAAAAATACACCCATTGTAAAAATGCACAAAAATGGGAAATTTTTTTTTAAATTCTTTTGCGCAACTACATCCCGGGGTTAATTAAGCGTTGTCGCTGCTTTGGGTGACTAAATAAAACCGCTTTTTCACCGCAAAAAATACATTTTTTTTTGTAGCATAATTTAAAAACGAAAGGGTTAATTTCAAGTTTTCCTCTTGTTGTGTAGGTAAAAAACACGCCATTTTAACAGCTACAAAGCTCATAGTTTTTGGTTTCCAATTCTTTTCGCAATTACTCCAGGGTTTAAATTTGCGTTGTTCTGCTGCTGTGGGACTAAAAAAAAAACCGTCTTTTTACCGGCAAAAAATAAATTTTTCCCGTAGCTAATTCACAAGCGAAGGTTTTTACAAGTTTCCTTTGTTTTGTGGTAAAATACACGCATTTGTAACACCTTTAAAAAGCTGTTTTTTTTGGGTGCTCAATTTTTTTCGCAAATTTCATCCAAAGGGTTCCTAAGTATTTTTTCTGCAGTTTTAATCAGTAAAAGAAACTTTGTTTTTAAACCGCCACAGAAGAAATTCTGTGGCATAATTCATATCTGAAGGTTAATTAAGCCTGTTTGTGCTTTTATATTCAGTAAAATACACAGAGTTTTTAAACGGCACATACAAGTAAATTTTTCCTGCCCATATCCAAGGGTTACCCAAGCTTGTTACTGGGTTCATTTGGAGTCAAATACAGGGTGTGTATTTATCATATAACAGATTTTCTTAAATCAAACAGTGTCTGTACATTTTAGAACAAAACAGTATGTCAGACAGAGAGGTGGCAGGCTCTTCACCTGTGAGTGGCAGTGGCACAAACATTCCTGAAGCAGGCCCAGGTCACAGCACAGCAAGAGGAAGTCACAGCAGGGGTCACTCGGTGAGGCCACAACGGCCGCTGTCATCTAGCGCCGTGTGCTGACTAGCAACCCAATGGTTCTTGATTGTTTGACTAGGTCTTTCCACTTCCTCCCAGATGACATCTGACAACCCCAGCCAAGAGCCCGGTGGGAACGTCAAACACAACCCTTAGTTGGACATGGCCCGGGGAGCGGGTCAGCGGCCCTCACCTGTCCTCAACCCGCCTCTGTCCCATGCGGTTCCCTCAGCCAGAGATCTACTACTGTGGTCTGGGCTCAGCGCCACTATATAGCGAGGATGAACAATTTTAGGAGGGCAGTCAGCAGCTACTTGGCAGCGAAGAAATGGGGCCAATATCCCTGCTTCTTGCAGTAGGCGGCAAAGTATAGATGTGGAGAGTGGCATGGGAGGTCATGTTGTGAGGGGTCAGCCTCTGCATACCAAGACCGGTGATGAGGACAGCAGTGACGATGAAACACAAATAGATGATGATGTAGCCGACCGCACTTGGGAGCCGGGTGAGGCAAGGGCTTCATCATCGTCAGGAGAAGAGGGCGTCAGCTTGCGCGTCAGGCAGCGGCGCAGCCAGCAAGTGGGTTGTGTGGCCGTGAGTCAGCAGGGTAGCAGCAGTGCGAGGTCGGGAGCCAAGCGGCCGAGGGGTAGAAAACCCGCTTCACAGGTCCAACAACGTAGCGGCACAGGGGCTCAGCGAGGCAGCGGCGTTAGTAGTCACTCAGTGCGGAGCGTTGGCTGAAAAATCAGCTACTCGCCGGTGTGGCAGTTCTTTGCTAAGACACCGGAGGAGCCGAATATGGGTATATGTAGAATCTGTGGGCAGAAAGTGAAGCGTGGCCAGGGAGCTAACGTTGGCACCATGGCCCTGCGTCAAAACATGCAGCGTCACCATCCGGTGGCCTGGGAGAAACGTGGCTCAGATGTGGTTGTCCATCCTGCCGCCGCAGCAGCGGCCAGTGGCACGCATGCCATTGCAGCCAGTCAAGGCTCCACCACCTCTGCAGAAGGGAGCTGTTTCTCTTTGACATCATCTCCTGGTCCAGATACTCCTGCTCCTCGCCACTCATGGCGCCAGCAGTCGTTCAGCGAGGCGATTGCAAAGAGACAACAGTATGCGTCCAACCATCCTAAGGTGCAGCAGCTGACCGTGCTCCTGTCCAAGTTTATGGTACTGCAGTCCCTCCCTTTCCAAATGGTGGACTCTGCACCGTTCAGAGAACTAATGGCTTGTGCCGAGCCGAGATGGAGAGTTCCAAGCCGTAATTTCTTTTCCAAAAAGGCAGTACCAGCACTTCATAAATATGTAGAACAGAAAGTGGGCCAGTCCTTGAGCTTATTGGTTTGTTCCAAGGTGCACGGCAGCGCGGACGTCTGGAGCTGTAGCTATGGTCAGGGCCAGTACATGTCCTTTACGGCTCACTAGGTGAATGTGCTTCCTGCCCAGGCACACCAACAACTGGGACAGGAGACGCCGCTTTCTCCTCCACGTGGTCAAACTGCGGCTCCTGCTCCAATGTCCGCCTACTCCACCACCACCACCATCTCAGCCTCCACAAGTACTGCTCCATCATACCACATGTGTAGGGCACAGCGGTGTCACGCAGTTCTACACCTGGCTTGCCTCGGCGAACAAAATCACACAGGGGATGAACTGCTCCACGTCATGCAGCAAGAAATCGATGTGTGGCTTTCTCCGCACCAACTGCAAATCGGAACCATGGTGACGTACAGTGGGAGGAACATGGTGTCCACGCTGCACTGAGGAGGGATGGTCCATGCGCCCTGCATGGCGCATGTGTTCAATCTGGTTGTGAAAAGGTTCCTGAAGTCTTCCATCGATCTTCAGAAGATTCTGAAGATGGCCAGGAAACTGTGCATGCACTTAATCCATTCCTACAAAGCCAGGAACACCCTCCTCGAATTGCAGCAGCAGAACGGCCTCCCCCAATACACTCTGATATGCAATGTTTCAACCCGTTGGAATTCCAGCTTGCACATGTTGGACCGACTGCAGTGTCGGACTGGGGGGTCTGGGGCCCACAGGGGAGTTGATCTGGGGGGTACATGAAAATATTACCGGCCTCTCGGACATAAATGCGCCCATTTACCACATAATACAGTGTGCAGAACAGAACAGTAACGTGTAGGACAATAGCAAGTGAGTCGCATATCTGTATCTCACACATCTGTCAGTCTAACATATAGACACGGGGCTAAGTAGCTCCATCCATATCCCCCTCCACCCACATACAATATCCCCCTCCACCACATATAATATCCCCCTCCACCCACATACAATATCCCCCTCCACCCACATACAATATCCCCCTCCACCCACATACAATATCCCCCTTCACCCACATACAATATCCCCCTCCACCACATACAATATCCCCTCCACCACCAAATCCCCTCCACCCACATACAATATCCCCTCCACCCACATACAATATCCCCCTCCACCCACATACAAAATCTCCTCCACCCACATACAAAATCCCCTCCACCCACATACAATATCCCCCTCCACCCACATACAATATCCCCCTCCACCCACATACAATATCCCCCTCCACCCACATACAATATCCCCCCCACCCACATACAATATCCCCCCCACCCACATACAATATCCCCCTCCACCCACATACACTATCCCCTCCACCCACATACAATATCCTCCTCCACCCACATACAATATCCCCTCCACCCACATACAATATCCCCCTCCACCCACATACAATATCCCCTCCACCCACATACAATATCCTCCTCCACCCACATACAATATCCCCTCCACCCACATACAATATCCCCCTCCACCCACATACAATATCCCCCTCCACCCACATACAATATCCCCCTCCACCCACATACAATATCCTCCTCCACCCGCATACAATATCCCCCTCCACCCGCATACAATATCCCCCTCCACCCGCATACAATATCCCCCTCCACCCGCATACAATATCCCCTCCACCCGCATACAATATCCTCCTCCACCCGCATACAATATCCTCCTCCACCCGCATACAATATCCCCCCTCCACCCACATACAATATCCCCCTCCACCCACATACAATATCCCCTCCACCCACATACATTATCCCCCTCCACCCACATACAATATCCCCCTCCACCCACATACAATATCCCCCTCCACCCACATACAATATCCCCCTCCACCCACATACAATATCCCCCTCCACCCACATACAATATCTCCCTCCACCCACATACAATATCCCCCTACCACCACATACAATATCCCCCTCCACCCACATACAATATCCCCCTCCACGTTTCCCTTGGTCACACACCTATCCAATATAGAAGTAAAATAACCCCTCAAATTAGGGACTCACCGGAGACGTCCTATCTGAGGAGTCGTTCTCTTCTCTCATGAGTCGTTCTTTTTCCCTTCTCTTCTGCATCCGTTCCACACCTCCATGATGACTTGTCCCGGCCACAGCGCATCCCTGCAGAAATTACACACAAATATCTTAGAATCCTCAATTTTCCAGCATCTCTTTATCTATTCCCACCTCTGTACAAACTTCCCAGGGGTGGGAGAGCGGGTACAAGCCATAACTTAGAGGCTTTGTATCCTAAGGGGTTGGAAGGTGGGGAGAGGACTAACCCCCCTGGAGATAATGCTACAACTACGGGCTGCTGCCCTCTAAATTATATTACCAGGTAGGTAGACAAGACCCTAGGTAGGTAGGCAAATAGGCAAGGCCCCAGTCTGTAGGTAGGTGGTTTCTCCCAGTTAGGTAAGCTGTAGGTAGTTAGGGTCCCCTTTATATAGGCTGCAAGCAGTTAGGGACCCCCTTTAGGTAGTATACAGGCAGTTAAGGCCTCCTTTAGGTAGTTTGCAGGCAGTTAGGGGTCTCCTTTAGGTAGTATACAGGTAGTTAGGGGTCTCCTTTAGGTAGTTTGCAGGCAGTTAGGGGTCTCCTTCAGGTAGTATACAGGTAGTTAGGGGCCTCCTTTAGCTAGTGTGCAGGTAGTCAGGGCCCCTTTAGTATTTAGGTAGCCAGGGCCCCCTTTGTAGTCAGGGCCCCCCTGTAGGTAGTCGGGGCATCCCTTGTAGTCAAGGCTTCCCTTTAGGTAGCCAGGGCCCCCCTTGTAGTCAGGGCCCCCCTTTAGGTAGTCAGGGCCCCCCAGGGCCCCCCTGAAGGTAGCCAGGGCCCCTCTGAAGGTAGCCAGGGCCCCTCTGAAGGTAGCCAGGGACCCCCTGTAGGTAGCCAGGGACCCCCTTGTAGCCAGAGCCCCCCTATAGTCAGAACCCCCCTGTAGTCAGAGCCCCCCTTGTAGCCAGGACCCCCCTGTAGTCAGAGCTCCCTTGTAGTCAGAGCTCCCTTGTAGCCAGGGGCCCCCTTGTAGTCAGAGCTCCCTTGTAGCCAGGGCCCCCCTTGTAGTCAGAGCTCCCTTGTAGCCAGGGCCCCCCTTGTAGTCAGAGCTCCCTTGTAGTCAGAGCTCCCTTGTAGCCAGAGCCCCTCCCTGTAGTCAGGACCCCCCTGTAGTCAGAGCCCCCCCCTTGTAGTCAGGGCCCCCTGTAGTCAGAGCCCCCCTTGTAGCCAGGGCCCCCCTTGTAGCCAGGGCCCCCCTTGTAGTCAGGGCCCCCTTGTAGCCAGGGCCCCCCTTGTAGCCAGGGCCCCCCGTGTAGTCAGGGCCCCCCTTGTAGGCAGAGCCCCCCTTGTAGCCAGAGCCCCCCTTGTAGTCAGAGCCCCCCTTGTAGTCAGAGCCCCCCGGGTAGTCAGAGCCCCCCTTGGAGTCAGAGCCCCCCCTTGTAGCCAGGGCCCCCCCCTTGTAGCCAGGACCCCCCTGTAGTCAGAGCCCCCCTTGTAGCCAGGACCACCCTGTAGTCAGAGAGCCCCACTTGTAGCCAGGACCACCCTGTAGCCAGGCCCCCCCCTTGTAGCCAGAGCCCCCCCCCTTGTAGCCAGAGCCCCCCTTGTAGCCAGGGCCCCCCTTGTAGCCAGAGCCCCCCTTGTAGCCAGAGCCCCCCTGTAGCCAGAGCCCCCCCCTGTAGTCAGAGCCCCCCCTGTAGTCAGAGCCCCCCCTGTAGTCAGAGCCCCCCTTGTAGTCAGAGCCCCCCCGGTAGTCAGAGCCCCCCCGGTAGTCAGAGCCCCCCTGTAGTCAGCGACCCCCTTGTAGGTAGTTTAAAAAAAAAAAAAACAACAAAAAATCACTTACCTGGCTCCGGCTCCCGCCCGCTCTGCGCTGCCGCCGGCTCCGTACTGGCGTCCTGCATAGGCGGCGCGGTGGAGTGACGTCACCATGCCGCCTACGTCAGCAGTAGGGGCCGGCGCCCGGCAGGCTGAAGGCCTAGTGTCTTCAGCCTGCCGGGGAGATCAGCGGAGCGCAGCGCTAGCGGCGTTGTGCTCCGCTGACACCGCGCAGCCCCGGGAGTCAGGGACATTAGTCCCCCACTCCCAGGTCGGTCTCTGGGCGCTCGGGACGCGGGTCCCGGGCGCTCAGGGACCGGATGCGCGGACGGGCCCCGGGGAGCGACGGCACTGCCTCCGGGGCCCCCAGCGGCTCGGGGGGGGGGCCCACCGGGGGATCCCCCGGTCCCCCGGCGGCCCAGTCCGAGCCTGACCGACTGTATGAACAGAGAAAGGCCATTAACGATTTTTTGATGATCCAGGCGGACAGGAGTACTCCCCTGTGTAACTTTGATGTCAGCCAGTGGCAGCTCATGCGTGACACCTGCTGTTTGTTGAGGCCATTCGAGGAGGCGACGTTATTTGTCAGTCGCCAGGACTACGGGATGAATAACGTCATTCCACTGCTTCATATCCTGGAACAGATACTGAAAAATCTGTCTGGGCAGGGGACTGGAGATGTGGCGACTACATCTCGCGGCCACATGAGTCCGGTGGGGACTGAAATGGAGGAGGAGGACATTGGAGCAGAAGCATTGTCTGGTGAAATGAGTGGATTTTCTACCCAGGTGACAAGAGAGGAGGAGCAGGAGCAGCTGGAGGAGGTAGATGGAGATGAGGAAGACGAGGCAGATGACCCGCAAGCACCGTGGCAGTATACAGTGGAGATGGAGGGAGGGAGCCCCTCGGCGTCAATTGTGCAGATGGCCCGCAGCATGCTGATTTGCCTGGTTAGTGACAGCCGAATAGTCAGCATCCGGCAGAGGGATGACTTCTGGTTCTCCACCCTATTGGACCCTCGCTACCGGTCCAAAATGGGAGCCTTTTCCGCAGCTACTGAGAGGGAGGACAAACTCAAATACTATAGGGAAATCCTCCGTAGTCAGTTGGCCGCTGCCTATGTGCGGCATCGTCCCTCCTCTGACAGGTCTGACCCGGGGGGTTCCTCAGCGCTCACGTACTACTGCCGTGGCTGCTGGGGGAAGGTGGGGTGGAGGGGTAGGAGCAGCACCAGATCCATCAGCAGCAACCTAAGTCTGGAGTCACTGATGAGCAGCTTCCTTCACCCGCCTAGTGAGGAGGGTAGTTGCCAGCAGCAGCAGCAGGACCTGGAGCAGTCCCTGAACCACCAGGTGGTGGCCTACTTGGACAGCACTCTGCCATCCCAGTTAGAAGATCCGCTGGAGTACTGGGCAGCCAAACTGGATGTGTGGCCGCAACATGCAGAGTTTGCACTGGAGAAGCTGTCCTTCCCGGCCAGTAGTGTGGCATCAGAGCGGGTGTTCAGTGCGGTGGGGGCCATCGTTACCCGAAGGAGAACCCGCTTGTCCACAGGAAATGTGGAACGACTGACCTTTTTCAAGATAAATCAGGCGTGGATCGGCCAGGATTTCCACACCAATGCCTTAGGCGTCAGACTACATCAGCCATGATGCCTCACCAAAACTGTGAGAAATGAGTCTGGGTTCAAACTATCTGCCTCAGCCACTATTCTGATGCCGCCACCCGCCTGATGCCACACATCAGCTGACAATTTCTCCATCTGCCGCCGACCATCTTTACCAGGAACTGGTATTGCCACTCACCTCCACACTCTGTCATTGTGCCACTCTATGACCATATGCTGCTGCTGCTGTTGCTGGTGCCGTGACATCCACACTGTCTCATTTGCCACTCTCTGATCTCATGCTGTTGCTCCTGCCGCCGTCACCTCCACTCTCTGTCATTGTGCCACTCTGTGGCCTACTCCAGTTTTTGCCACCTCCAGAATGTCATTGTGCCACTGTCTGACCTCATGCTGCTGCCACCATCACCTCCACTCTCTGTCATTGTGCCACTCTGTGGCCTACTACTGTTTTGCCACCTCCAGAATGTCATTGTGCCACTGCCTGACCTCATGCTGCTGCTGCCGTGCCCACCACACTGTGTCATTGTGACACTCTGTGGACTACTCCTTTATTTGCCACCTCCAGAATGTCATTGTGCCACTGTCTGACCTCATGCTGCTGCTGTGGCTGCTGCCGTAACCTCCACACTGTGTCATTGTTCCACTCTGTGGCATATTACTGTTTTGCCACCTCCAGAATGTCATTGTGCCACTGTCTGACCTCATGCTGCTGCTGCCGTGACATCCACACTGTGTCATTGTGCCACTGTCTGACCTCATGCTGCTGCTGCCGTGCCCTCCACACTGTGTCATTGTGCCACTCTGTGGCCTACTCCTGTTTTTGCCACCTCCAGAATGTCATTGTGCCACTGTCTGACCTTATGCTGCTGCTGTGGCTGCTGCCGTGACCTCCACACTGTGTCATTGTGCCACTCTGTGGCCTACTCCTGTTTTTGCCACCTCCAGAATGTCATTGTGCCACTGTCTGACCTCATGCTGCTGCTTCCGTGCCCTCCACACTGTGTCATTGTGCCACTCTGTGGCCTACTCCTGTTTTTGCCACCTCCAGAATGTCATTGTGCCACTGTCTGACCTCATGCTGCTGCCGTAACCTCCACACTGTGTCATTGTGCCACTCTGTGGCCTATTACTGTTTTGCCACCTCCAGAATGTCATTGTGCCACTGTCTGACCTCATGCTGCTGTGGCTGCCGCCATCACCTCCACACTCTGTCACTAATGTTGCCACCTGAGCTCTCAGCTTGTTTTTTTCCAGCTTTTTCTGGCATGACATTATCAGGCAACATTCCAGCTTGAGTTTTTTGTTCAGTTTTGCCCTCTTAAGTGCCCAGGGAATTTTATAGTGAAGCGATTCTAAGAGCGGCGGCAGTCATCTGCGTGTCATACTAAAACATAACATTGTATGAAGACCAAACCAAGCTCCCTCTGCATAGTTAAGCATGGCACAACGTTCTACAGCACCACGCAGGCTCTGTGCAACCTGGAAATAGCTGTTTTTTAACGCAATTCATCCCGAAGTAATTCGGACCGAATTTATTTTTGTTGGGAAATTCGGCGAAGTGACCGAACCAAAATAGTAAAGGAAATCCTACATGCAGTCAAACATGATGATTTCCCTTCAGCTCACCCTACACTGATACCTACACATAAGATGGAGTATTCGTCCAAAAAAGGACGGCCCCATCCATCGGTGACTGGCCCTATATACAAAAACTAACTTCAAATGAGGAATAGCCCACTGAGAGATAAATAACAAAGTACAGCCTCAGTTATCATGCTTTCTCCTTTCAATTAGGGAAATCTGCCACATCCCGACGTGTTTCCCTCCTCTAATCATAAGGAGTTCCTCAGGGGATCAAAAATATGGCTTACATAAAGGAAACTCACAGTGGAGTATTCTCCTATCCTAATAGATAGTGTCTTTCTCTAGCTGCAGGAGTTTCAGTGGTAGCTGTGATTTGGCATTGGATGTTATATACCAAGATTTTTCTCAAGCATTTGATACGGTGCCATATAAAAGGTTGGTCAGTAAAATGAGAATGTGTGGACTGGGGGAAAATGTTTTCAAGTGGGTAAGTAACTGGATCAGTGATATAAAACAAAGGGTGGTAATTAATGGTACATACTCACACTGGATCCCTGTTACTAGAGGAGTACCACAGGGGCAGTACTGGGCTCTATTCTCTTTATTATATTCATTAACGATCTTACAAATGGATTGCATAGTAGAATATCAATCTCTGCAGATGATATTAAGCTCTGACCAAGTCAAGCAACACAATAGGGACACTGTGTATTAAAAAGGGATCTGGATAAGTTGGAAGCCTGGCAAGAATAATGAAATGATCAACCAGATAAAATTTTCGATGTTCGAGTTGAAGATAACTTCGAACAGTGGTGGTGTCTGGTTCAATTCGATACTCGAACCCCCATTAAATTCAATGGGAGAAAGATGTTTCAGGAAGAATTTATACCTATTACAGGTGAAGAGAATCAGCAGATTACCTTACCATGACAAGTAAACTGGATACGTAGGAAAAACTTGAAAAAAAATGGGTCTCTGAGAGTGACAGAAAAAAATTGAGAGGCTAAAAATACTTCATATCCTTTCAATGGCTAACTGAAAAGATGAGGACAGCTTGCAAGCAGCAACGTAGCTATAGGAGGTGCAGCAGTAGCAGCCGCTACGGAGCCCTGCATCCTGAGGGGGCCCAAAATCGCCTTTGACACATTTCACTTTTTGCAGCAGGGCCCAAACACTCCAGTAACACCTCAGCTTCAAGCATTATACAAGGGAAATATGTAGTGTCAGCAAGAACTCCCAACGGCGCACCGCCCTGTGGAGATCAGCCTGGCAGGTGGCATATTATAAGGGGGGCAGCAGTAGCAGCCCCTCCGGGGCCCTGCATCCTGAGGAGGCCCAAAGCCCCTTTGAAACATAAGAAGACACCGTAATAGAAATGGCACAAGTAACTGATAGGGGGTCAATCACGGCAGTACGAGCAGTACTCCGTCGGGGGCCTATATACACATAATCTGGGACTCGATCTGTTTGAAATGTTAGGAGGTTGTTTGTTTTTTAGTTAGATTCGACCCCCCACGTGAGACCCTAGTACGGGTAGGGGGCCCCCAAACCAAAAGTCAGTACAGACCCCAGCCCCGGAACCACGATGACAGAATTCCGCCCTGGACACTTGGGGTCCCCAATTTCACCTTTTTCCACCAGGGCCCAAGAGCCTTTGACAAGACCCCGCAGCCTGCCAATACTGAATAGATATAGATGTCGAGTCCCATTGTGTGTGGCAGCGAAAAAATGCCATTAGAGGAACATGGAGGTTCTGGTTCACAAGATTAGGCAGCAGTACCTATAGGTGCAGCCAAGAACATGCAAAGGTAAACATCAAGTTTCAGGATTAACAGCGACTTAAAGTCACATTAGGTGGTAGTAAGGTGGAGGAGCATTTAAAAAATAAAGAAATGGATGGCTACAAGGAGGAGGAATAAGAGGTGTATGCAGTGTCACATCAAGATCATACAGAGTATATCTCAAAATAAAATCAGCCGTAAGTCATGTAAATCAAGCATTGGTCAAGCATAGACTGCAATTTTGTAGAAGCAGCAGGCATCAGGAACTACAGACACGAGATTAAGTGTATTTTAAATCTGTATTTCACATTGACCAAGAAGACCGAGCAACAGTATACTTCAATCAGTGACATCGGCCACCGGAGCAACAAAATCTTATCAAGAACCCACGCTAGCTATAAGAAGGTCATTATTATAAATGTCAAGATTCACATTGTCAGGCTAAAGACGAAACATTTGTCATTATCACCCCGCCAGCATGCTGAAAATGTGCGTTCTTGATATAATGCTGGCTGCGTGGGTCAGGAATAAACATCCATGCGTGTCGCGCAGCTCAGTGCCATTCATCCAGTTTGACACTCAGTAAGTTTCGAATGGTCCAGACTACAGTTCCAAAAACATCGATGTTGAGCCGTAAAGTAAGTCATGTCTCCTAAGTAGGGTTCTGCCACACTCACAGCCTGCTTGCTATATGCCATTCTAGCAGTCTGCCACATCTATGCTGACGTTGTACCACCATGACATTAGAAAGTGAAATAAGCTAAAAGAAGTCTTGAGATGGTCAATGACACTGACTCAAAATCCTGCATTCTACTGTCAATTTTTGATGGGTGGAAGGAAATTGCTCACTTTTATCCTGTAACGTGATCAAGGAAGTGGCCACCATAATCGCAGATCATTTTTATTAGCATTATGCAATGGTCAGATGCAGGAATGTAGCCATCCAAAAAACTGCATGTGTGAGATACTTCCGGGATCTCCCAATCTCGGAATCGATGGACATCTAACATGATCTTCTTCCTCATTCTTCTCCTCCTGTAATCTGTGGAACACAACTTCATCTTACCCACAGAAGGGTAATCAGTACCGGATGTGTACCGACCCCTGCCCTTCTCATTCTCCTCCACTTCCTCATCCTGACCGTACACCAGATCCATGGCAAGTATCATGCCTCTACTCTGTGAGCTGAACTGCCCCGACCTGCAACCTCCGCCCTTGACCTAGTACCACAGCCTAAAAATACGCTTTACACATTGTTGAACACGTCAGCTCCTTCGACATCCTCCGCAAGTAAGGCTCTATGTCCTCCTCCTCCCACATCACTGCATAGAGCCAACCACGCTGCCAGACAAAATGTGAAAAACCACTTAGAGAGTGCGCAGTCAAAAATAAAAACCAGAACGGTTTATGCTAAGACAACAGTGCAACCATCCCGACTGATCATTGCATGTGTGGCACTCTCAAACACTGCTAAGGATGGTGCCGCGATCCTTCCACTGTCTCCACTCTCTATGGGTCAACACCGCGAGATTCGCACCACTGCTAGTATGTCCATATGACATTTCATCCTGCATAATGGGCATTTACGCTCGCTGACTACAATCGCTGAGCATGTGAGGGTGAATTCCCAGCTCTGTTGCCCACACACTGTGATATCCAGAGCCGAGGGCGCCGGTGAGTGCCCAGATTCACGCTGGGCAACTGTTCACGCTGCCAAGTCATTAGCCGAAGCAGGTGCGAAATAAGGCGGAAGTTGAACTAAGAACTCAAGCCTTCCTCAGCCAATCAGACCAAGATCCGGGTAGCGGCCTCCTACGAGAAAATACAATTACAACCAGCTTCATCTTACGTTTGCCAGGCAAATGGATGTTGCTAAGTCCTGAGCCCCGATCTTAAGGGCTCCCATTGTCGCACCCCACCTTGCTCTGGCGCCAGGTTTCTTAGCACGCACCACTGTCTGGGATCTGAGTGCTACAGAGCCCGTCCACCGCTCTTGACCTGTGTGTAGATGGTTTCCAACACAAATTTAATTATAGAAAAGGCCTGTTTCTCTTGGCACCTGTATGCAACCTGTCGAGTTGGGGATCTGGAACCTGCACCATCCAAGCGTGTCGAAGAGTGATGGCCGAGACCCATCGCCAGAGACAACAGTCATCCACCAAACACACAAAGTAAATCCGACAGTGAGATGTAACGCTCTTGACAGTGCATACTATACAAGAGTCTGAAGTTGAGATGTACTTTGGTAGACACAGATGCACCAATGCGCTGGAGACTTTTCTGCAATTGGCGGTCAAGGCGCACAGGGCCAGCTTTTTCTGGTGAAGAAAAGCCTCATTGGCATTTGATCTAGTGAAGCATGCCAGTGCCATGATGAGGCGGAACCCACTGTGTCCACCAGCGTGGAAAGGCAACATTCCAAGGCCAACATCCTGGCAATGCCAACATTCAGCGGTTTTGCATTGGGATGTTGGGCTAAAAGCAGTATTCTTATTGCTCCCACACCTGGTACAAAGAAGAATTCTGCCTGGCCTGCTGCAGTCACACGAGGAGAAGTGGAAGTGTAGGCTGTGTTGCTGGTGTATGGGAATCGGCCGACAGTATCTGGGACAAAGACAGGTTCTTGCTCATACAGCTCCGCACACAATCGGCTGTGGATAACCAGCTAAGGGCTTGTGCGAAGTGGGCATGAGAGGAAACACGAGCAGAAGCTGTCACGTGGGGTTGATTAGCCCAGAGGACCTGTGTGACTCGTTTGTTCAGTCTCAATTGTCTGTTTTGTGTAGGCAGACTACATTAGACCAAGATTTTTTTTTCGTTTTTTGTGGGGGTGGGGGGTTGGGGTGGTGGGGGGGGGGGGTGGGGGGGTGGGGGGGGTTTTTTTTCTTTGATGTTGCAACTCTTGGAAAATCCACTGCTAAGGCGCTGACTGACATTCACCAGCCCATGTCGACTGCTGTTGAGCACTGCACATATACGAATCAAGCACTACGATACGCTGAGCAGTTCTTCATGTGGGCATTTGGTGGATGGGGGGGGGGGGGGGGTGGGGGTAGAGTGGGGGGTGAGGGGGGGGGGCATTATTGAGGCTCTTGATATGGGGCTAATACAGCTAGAGCCCTATGTCTAACAGCACAGGTTTGCTTGACTGTGTGATCTGGCTATATATCTCAGGCCCATATCGACGTATTTCAGATACGTCCTGCTGAACAAGATCCAACTGTTCCGCAGGCGCTATTAGCCTCAATGAGTAACAATCTGGTTGCTTAAACGTCTACACAGCACGGATTTTTTACTAGGATATCTAAACCGCCGGCGCTAGCGGGAAAGAGAACATGTTATGCTGGATTTCCATTGGCTTCCCGTAGCCTCAATGTACGGGGGGAAATCCAAAAATTTTATTTGTGCAAAAAATCGTGCAAAAAACGGCTGTGTCAGGTTTCCAACTGTAATTAAACTAAGCATGTGGAATAGCCTGAGTGTAATAAATAAGTTTAAACTAACAGTTCACCTTCAATAGCATAAAATTAGAAAGATAATCTGAAAAAAAGTGTGCAAAAAATTAATAAAAAAAATTAAGAATAAATATTTAATATAAAAAAATATTGTGCAACTTCACATTAAAATAAAAAACATACAAAAATTCAGTATCCACACTACATATAACCTGTTGATTAATTCGTAAGGTTATTAGTGTGCTATTGAAAAACACATGCACAAAAATGTTTAATGAATTTCACAAAAATTACATGAATCCACTGAAAACTACACTGAAAAAAAAACAAGTTTTCTAGCATAACACAAGGCAATTCATACAGTTAAGTCATAATAAGATAAAAAAAAGTTCCGACCAATCAGACAGGAAAAAACGAAACATTAGTATGGTCATTAAAGGATTACAAATACTACCTTAATGTTTTCTTTGTATTGACAGTGGTAACACGGTGTACTTGCTTTAATGCATGCTGCAATGACAGAATAAAAAAGTCATAGGTACAGTCTCCAGGAAGCAATAGAGCAAGTGCTCTCCTGGGACCAGAAGTGGCAGGGGAGCAGTTTAGGGCCATGTCCCCCATGCACGGAATTGCATCGACATGAGACACTATCCGACTCTGAATTGTCACTATGACTCAAAACGAATACACACTGGACGTCTTAATGGTAATACATACTCCGTGCAGCGCTCCAACTGCACGGATTATCGCCTCGGCGGTTTTTCAGACAATGTCGGTCAACCTTCACATAGAAACTAGAAAACATGTTCATTCTCCGTCCGTTTTACGGACGGAATATAACATGTCTATCTGAAGGGGAGAGCTTTTCTTCGCGGGGAGAAGGCCGTCCCCCGGCATCCCGTAGTGCACGGATAAACCGACCGTTATTTGTGCCTGTGATGTGTAAACAGCCCCTTACACACTTTCCGTGTGTATAGTTGTTACAAACCCGCTTATCAGTATCAAAAGTACAACAAGCCATCATTAACTCACCCCCTAACAGATAACAAAAAGACCCGAAATCCAATTCTATACAGTGAGGGTGACAAGTGAGTGAGAAAGATTGGCTAAAGTCTTCTGAAACTGCTCCCTAATAGCCATGTAAAAATATAATAATGCAAAAAAAAATATTGGGAATCGTCACATAAAAACGTACACCATCACATTGGTTTCACTAAAATATTTTATATACATTGCCCTTGAACTGGCTTCTGGCAGAGCTGAAAAAGTCGTACCATATTGACATGAATAGAAGTAGGAAATCAAGTCAACACTTCGAAAGGCTGAAAAAGTAAAACAATGCATGCAGCTTATATTAGAAAAGCTTAAAACTCGTAATAGATAGACATAAACATTGCGGCAGCTAATGTTGTGTGAGCGCTTACCTGACTTCGAGTCAACAATGCTTATATGTATATGTATTAACGATTTTACACACAAACTATTCCTAAAAAAGCTTCAAGGTTTTACTATACAACCTATACGAAGTGTTGCTGGAATTTCCTAACTTCATTTTCAAAACTCACAAAGAGATCCTGCTACAAAACTTCTCTATCCAAGCAACCACCTCATTATCTATCAGTGATCTGAAATTATAATTTTTTTCTTTGAATTTTGGAAAATAAATACTTTTCTAAAACTTTAGAATATTTTGGAGTTTCTTAGCTTTTATATATAATATAAGTACATAATGAAATACAAGTTTAATAAAATGGATCCATTTCTTTTGAAGCATATACTTCGCAAGGAAGTTGTGATGATGTGATATTGCATGCCCTTGGGACTTTCAATGTAAAATCCCCACGTGTATCAGTGTGTTTTTTTATTTCAGTATTTGTAGCTTATTCTACTTAAAGGGATTGTCCACTAAACTAATTGACGGAAGTATTGGGGCCAAGGTGGGCAAAAATTAAAAAATTTATACCTTACCCGTCTTCCCTGCCACACCAGAGCATACCCGGTGACCCGCTCCTCTTCACTTCACAGTAAGGCCGTGCTCCATTCACTTACAATGCAGTATAAGGTATCTCCAGCGGGTTGGATGCAGGAGAAACTGAGGACAGAAGAGGAGCGGGTAAGCGGGGAGCATTGGAGCCGCAGTGGCGGGTGACAGGTAGGTAAGCATCAATTTTGATTTGCCAATCCCTGGCCCCAATTTTGCATCATTGTTTTAGAGACCAATCCTTTTAACACTGGAAAAGTATGGGCGTGAGAATCCAACAGTCTATTTTTTTTTTTTTTGCCATATTGTTAATAATTTGTGATGATCAAATCGTAGAGAGAGTTAGACAATGTTTTAAGTACAGCGACCAATCACTATCCTGTTGTGTACAATTTATACGACCTTCTCAGCGAGGCGGTCTTCCTCCCCTCATAGTGCTTCACAAGATGCATCCTGTCACTCCCTGCAACTGCCTGAATTAGCATTACTAGCTCAGTGCATTCAACTCTGTGTTTCAATGCTAATTAGTTTAGAATAGCTTTAGAAGCCCTCTGAAACAACTAGAAGGATATTGATTTATCAAAGGTAAACAGCAATAATTACTAGCTTTTGTCTGAAAGATCAGATAAAAACAAGCATTTTACTGCTGGCCAGCACAGAGCTGCCACGACCTGTGTGATGACATCACTCCCTGCTATCATATAGAACAAACAGCAGGGGAGAAAAGAGTACACAGGGTGGTCACTGGGGGAACCACAGAGAGCCAGGAAAGTGATAAAATCATTTGTAGCTACCTTACCAAAAAAAGATTGAACAAAGCAATGTTATTTGAAAATGTCTTTCATTTAGTGTTCCCTACCTTTGAAAGCTTATTTTTGTGCCTTTTTAAAAGGTTTTCTTTGGACCCTCCACCCTCGACCATTAAAAAAAATGGGGGGGGCCACATGCCTGTTTTTGCAATAGAGCAGATAATCTTTTGGAAAAAAGCATAGTACCATGAAATCCAAAACCAAAGGGATGTTCCACAGATTGTGGATCTTTTTTGTATCCAAAAAAACGCTTTCAAAAGCGCTGCTTTAAATTGCATCCAGCTAAAGGTGATGATAAAGAGGGTCCAAAATAGAGGGTGTGCCAAAGGCTTTGAGAAATTAGGAATAAATTACCAATTTCCCAAAAGAGCCCCTGGGCTGGAGCCAAAAACCAGAACCACTCTCCCAGTTTTTTCCGGAGTTTGTAGGAGCGAGAGAAAAAAAAAAGGGTGAGGTTTTTTGCAAATCCTGTATAAACGGGGTTTTTCAGGGTTTTCCCTGGGCCATTAGGGCGTTCCCAGAAAAGGGGTTTAAAATTCACAAAGATTGGGTTTCCAAGGGCACATCCCCACGGCAGTACAATAGGGGCCGTCCGGTTTTTGGCCGTCCCCAGGCCCGGGGGGGTGGAAGGGGACGGCTTTCTCGATGCACTCGAATTTCAGACACATTATCCCTGAATTCCCACAAGTGCTTTGCCACACTAGTTCCCCAAAGGGGTTTTTGTTTTTTCATTTCTCATTTTTTTCTTTATCCTGCAACAAATTACAAGGGGGTGCATTTTGGAGGAATGGAGGTAGTGGGGGTTAACCTCGAGTTTGTCTACTATTCAAAGGGCCGTTGGATCTTTGATCTCAAACCCCTTGCGCCGGGGCCCGTTGAGGCATTTAGTTTTAAAGTGTTTTTGTAAATGTATTTTGTTGTTGATAATGGAGTATAAAAAGGGTTACTGCGTGGGTATGCAGCTTAGAAAGGGGAGGATTTTTCCCCCAAAAGTCGTGTGGTTACACTTACCGCCCGCCCTTCCCCTTACCGCCCAGGTGGAACGCCAACCCATGGCCCCCTAAAGCTCTGGCATTGGAAGCTCTAAGGTCAGAGATTGTTGAATGCTGTTGACCACGGAACAAAGCGCGGGCTAAGTGCAAAATACTCTTCTTTTATTGCTACTTACTAGATGTATGGAATTAATAAATTTCTACCACCTACCACCTAGCCCCCAAAAATTTTAAAAAGAACATAGTCCTATGTTTTTGGGCCTGGTGCAAAAAGGGGAAAAAAAAATTAACCTGTCCTCCCTGTCCAAACCGAGCTACGTGGGGATCCGCTCCTCTCGCTCTAGCCCCAAGAATTTAAAAGAGCAAACATTGTCTGTGGACAAGTATGCGATTTCCCCGTTATTCCCCCGTGGGAATTTTCTGCTTTTTAGTCCCACATGGGAAAAGGGAAATTGCTGGGGAAACAGCAAACGAAGCCACAAAGGGGCTATATTTGCTCTTTCGATTTCCATGGGCACATCACGTGTTGTAAAATTTGTGTGAATGGCCCCTTACAGCCGGGTTTTCCAAGCTAAAAATTATGCTAGAGGTTTAGCAGGATTACCCCTTTTTTTAAACAGTTTACTGTCAATGGCAAAAGGTAAGAACCCCTTTAGCCACGGGTTTGGGAAACAGGGGGGGGTTCGTTTCTTTTGTCAGCTAGGTTTTTGACCGCATATTTCATCGGAACGGAAAAGTATTCAGACACCTTTTAAATATTTCCTTTTTGTCTCATTGCCCATTTGGTAAAATCAAAAGAGTTTTATTTTTGTGATTAATGTACAACTGCCCCCACCCCATCTTGAAAAAAAAAAAAACAGAAATGTTTAAATTTTTTTAAAAAATTTTTTTAATAAAAAAAACTGAAATTCACTGGTCTTAAAGGGGTTGTCTCGCTACAAATATTAGCTTTCAACATGTTGGGATCACTAAATGAAGATTTTTTCCAAATATATTGCGTTGTTCATTTTTTTTGTTAAGGAGCTATCACCTTCTGTGCTCTCTCTGGTTCCCCAAGTGACCGACCTGTGTACTTCTCCCCCCCCCCTGCTGTTTGTTCTATCTGATAGCAGGGAGTGACATCATCACACAGGTTGTTGGAACACAGAACTCTGGACAGTGAGAGCTTGTTTGTTATCTGATCTTTCAGACAAAAGCCAGTAATTACTGCTGTTTACTTTACCTCAGAAGCTTCCCTGGTCCTGACAGCATGAGATTTATCTAATTAGCAGACATCTGAATACACGGAGCTCATATGCTAATTACAGACAGTTTTACCAGGAAGTGACAGAGCAGAGCAGCATTATTTCATTCATGCATCCTATGGAACTTTAAGATGAGACAACCCCTTTAAGTATTCAGACCCCTTGCTCAGTATTGAGTAGAAGCACCTTTTCAATTAGTACAGCCATGAGTCTTCTTGGGAATGATGCAACAAGTTTTTCACACCTGGATTTGGGGATCCTCTGCCATTCTTCCTTGCAGATCCTCTCCAGTTCCCTCAGGTTGGATGGTGAACGTTGGTGGAGCCATTTCCAAGTCTCTCCAGAGATGCTCAATTGGGTCTAGGTCAGGGCTCTAGCTGGGCCAGTTTTTCTTGTTTAATAAATTTGCAAAAATATCTACATTTCTGGGGTTTTTCTTTCAAGATAGGAGGGGGGGGCAGGAAAGAGTGTACATTAATGAGCAAAAAATTTTACTTTTTTGTTCTTACCAAATGACTGCAATGAAACAAAGAGTGAAAAATGTAAAGGGGTCTGAATACTTTCCGTACCCACTGTAATACTGAAAAGGGTCCAAACTGATCATGTGAACATAACATTGTTTTTTACATATAGCAAATCTCAAGAACCCCAGATGTATAATGGAAACTTATGAAACAAATGAGACCACATTCAAAGTGCACACACTGATTGACGTATGTCGGTCAGAATCTAAAATAAAAATGGTAAATTTTGTTACAAAAATGAATTTATTGTATATGAACCTAGTAGATTAAATGTATTTTTATTAGCGTTACTATTAATTCATTTGATAAAACTTTCTTACTTTCAGGGCTTGTAGCGCTTACTCATGGACCAAATTATAACAGCTACCCACAGAGGAATGGTAAGCCTGGTAAATGTTCCCAGAATACACACTTCTGTTTTCTTAACATATTATTAATGGGGTTTTCCAGTTTTTCAGAAAGAGATGTTTATACAGTAAAGAAAGCTTCTGTCCATACTCTGTGTTTCAGTTCCTCATTAAAATTTGTTTACATCCAGAAGCAAAAAAAAAAAATGGATTGGATCATGTCAAACAGAAAATAGGAAATCCAACATATGGAACTTTTAGGCTACATCTACACAGCAATGTTAAAATGGCGTCCAAAATCCGACAGCATTTTCACATTGCTGTACCGTGGCTTTTGGCATGGGCTTGCACCAAAAGCTGCGGTCGGTTTTAGGATTTCCCGACGGCCCAGTTCATGGGCTGCACGGGAATCCGATGGGTATCTGCCGGAAGATACAACATGTTTTACCTTCCGCCAAAAGGCTGGTGGCTTCAGTAGAAAACCTGAGCTGTATAGAGTACAGCATGGATTTTCTATTGAAGTCTATACAGCAAATTCAAAATACTGAGTTGTAACTAAAATTAATGAATTAGTAAAGATAAATATCCAAGTTGTATAAAAAAGATTTCAATGTATTGCAAAAGTGAATCATTTAAAAATAATGGAAATATATATAAGTTCTCAAATAAAGAAATATCCGCTATAAAATGTCTTAAAAATTCCGAGAAACTTAAAGTAATTTTACATTAAATAAGCCACTGATGATGTGGTACTGATGTTAATTTTTATCATTTTTAATACCAACAATTTTTTTTATTTCTATTTAGTATACACAGCAAGAGCCAGCACATCACAGCTATTGCTGGGACCTGTGGTCCTCCAAGCAGGATTTCTATTCACTGACATGCTTAATGATTTATCTCTGATTACCAGCCGTTCTAGAAACTTAATACATGTTAGGCGATTACTTATGCGCCTAAATTCCGCAATGCGCCTCACACACAGGCAAGGCGCAGGGAACTTTACACCGCATTTATGAGCGCACTACGGGCACGGCCATACATCAGGCGCAGTTTTCATGGAAAAAAACGTAAAACCGGCCACCTCGACGCGACGATCTTCATACATGTCTCCCTTAATGCTCAAATCGTATTCATGAGCAGGTGTTAGCCCCGCCCACAAAGGCTAGCCCCGCCCACCTGGCAGTAACTCACATGGTTCTACCTATTCAAAGTAATAGGATTATCAGTTGAGGTGGGCGTGGCTAGCCTCGGGCGGGCGGAGTATGAAAAAACTGACTCTTTGATTGACTCTTTTCTGGCTGAAAACTGCAGATTTGAGCATTAAATACTCAAAAACTCCTGCATCTTACAGAATAAGGGACACAGCGCTGGAAACAGCAGGTCTGACACTGGCTTGTGCTGCCCCCAGCAAGGGGGACATAAACTATGTGACAGGTTCTCTTTAAATCCACAAAACATTGGCAGCAGCATGTAGATAGTTTGGAGGATTCTCTCAGGATTTGCAATTAAATCTGTGGCAGCAGATATCCAACACTTTTGCCTCAGCCTAAAGGTCCTTGTACCACTTCAAAAGATGTCAGCCAAATACTAGTTTGGTGACAGCTATTCCTCCCGATTCCCTCATTCACCAGCTCTCCACCCACCCAGCTGCACAATTAGGGTGCAATGCATGAACGGGGCTGTGCCAGTATTCTAAGGTGCTTTTAGCCCTGTTCTCTAGATTTATAATCAGGTGCACTTCAAAATGAAGTGCATTATCGGGCGCCCGCGGCACTTTGTAATGCGCCTGAGACAAAATAATCAGAATCCGACCAGTATTTTGTTCTCGGTTTTAGTTTTTTGTACCGATTTGTGTCCCATTTCTTGTTGCACTTTTCGGATTTTGGCCCATTAACATTAAACTGTGTTATAATCCGCCATTTTCAAGTGAAATAAGACGGATTATAGAACATATTCTAAGTTTTTTCACCCAGTTTTCTGATTTGAAATCCAACCTACGAAAATCCGAGCTGTGTAGACTACAGCTCGCACCTTTTATTGAGGTCTAGGGGATGATTAACAGTCTGATTTTTGCAGATTCTAAAGACCGAATCCGCATAAAAATCCGACAGTAAACTAGTGCCGTGTAGGCGTAGCCTTAGGGTAAGTTCTCACGACTGATTTCGATGCTGATATTTACATGGGGCGTGTAAGCGTTTCAGTTGCACCCAGCATTGTTGCATGAGGGGATTATACGAGAACAGCAGTGTTACTTAAAGTCATGCAACGGATATGGATATGTATTGTTGCCTTGATGTATTTTGGTTTTGGTCACATTTCAGTAGTTTGAAAGAGTAAGAAGTAAAAATACGGTAGACAGCTTAAACTGAAGATCTACCACTGTTTGCCCGCATAACCTCTGTACAAAGCACAGTTTAGCTACCGATACAATAACCCACTGGTCAATATATTCCTTAGTTATCACCACTGCAAGGCATCTATGGATCCGCATATCACTTTCAAGCCATGTCTTCCATTTTTTAAGGTGCTTTTACACACACATGCGTTTTTGGATGCGTTTTTGTGCAGCAAGACACAGCAATTAATGCTGTACATTTCTGCACAAAAAAACGCATCAAAAATGCATAAAAAAACGTAATGTGTGAAAGCAACCTTAGGGCATGTCCCCTCGGCACTGTGCCGGGGGGCGGCTTTTCTCCGCATTGAAGCACAAATACATGCTGAAATGTGCCCCGCAATTACACCGTGTGAACATACCCTTATTGTGTAATATGACTAACAAGCACATCGTTAAGGGGAAGAATGGTCACCATTACAATGCAGTCTTATTTGATTAATTAAGTCTGCTTTGCATTTAATCTTTAGTTGGGTATCTCATATCTACATTTATTAGCAATCATTCTTACAGAAAGTGACCTGCTTGGTAATCATGGCAGGAAATACGTGCAAGTAAACGTTACAAGGGAAAGTTAGTCTGGTATTAAAATTGTAGTTTCCTTGTCTCAAACAAAGAAAAAGTATCAGAGTGCCACAAGGAAATGGATCACAGTTATTGCCTTGTCATAGGCAGGAGATGTGTCACATTGGGACAAGCATTGTTCTAACAAAGACAGGATGAGAGCATGACAATGCCCAGTAACACATTGATGCACTCCCGCTCCAATGGCAAAGAGCAAACGTGATGTCTGATAGTTACCCCCGTGCATGCCACAGAAAGAGGATTGTGAGCTAGAAGGAAATAGATATGAAGGAATTCCCCCTTGGTTGCATCGCTGCAATACAATCAGGGTCACTGCCATTTAATCAGCAGACAGAGGAGAGTTCATGGCAAGATCCCAGGACTGTCTGGCTATACTGCTTTAACATCGCCCTGTATACTAGTTATACACAGTCCAATGTACATATATATATATATACAGTCGAATCACATTATTATTATATTTGCTAATATCCAGAGTGACCGCTGTCTGCAGCATAGGTAGCAGCTAGATGGGCTGGAGTGGCTCCATAAGGTCCTGGTAGGTTGTTGCCGGTATATGGGGCTAAATGCATCCCGACAGCTGCTCTAGGGGCCATAGAGCCAACACCACCATCCAGGTGCTCTCACAGATGGGTTAAAATCTGGGCAAGTAGAGGGCTACGGTAGTGCTTGAAAGTCTTGGTCCCGCTCTTCCAACCAATGTCGGATGTTTCTAGCCTTGTGACATGTCGCATTGTCTTGCTGGAAATCCCATTTGCCCCAGGAGAGACAATCAGCACATAGGGTGTATGTGATCTCCAAGGATGAATTTATACCTACATTAGTTCAGAGTGCCTTCCATTTGGATAACTAGTATAGAAAATGCCATAAAAACATTCTCCAAACCATAACACGGCTACCACCAGCTTGTGTCCTTCCAGCAATGGTTGCAGGGTGTTTGTTCTCTAATGTTTCTCAACCGGATACCCCAATGTACATCCGTTCGATGAAGCAAAAACCTTAGCTCATTGGAGGTGAGCTGTTCCACTGTAGCGTGTCGGTCTTCCCTTTGTAGCTGAATTTCACCGCTCACATCAATGGCAGGTTGTGCTCTGCAGTTTCCATGTTGCTTATTCACAATAGCGCCACTTGTCCACTCACAATACACTTTCACTACAGCAGCAGACAAACCGCTCTCAAACTGCACAGCTTCAGAAATACACCCAAAAAACCAAAAATCGTTCCTTTTTGCAATTCTGATAAATCGCCTCTTTTTACTTGTGACAGCAATGAGGGGGATATGTATGCAGACAACTTATCAAACACCTTATATACCCACCAAGCCAACTCATAACATGTGACTCCCTTAATGACCTACGCGCTGCCAACATTAAAAGTAGGATGTGGTCGTAATAATGTGACTCAAATGTGTAGATTGCAAGACTCCAAATCATATATACATGTTGAGTATCTTCATTACTATTACATGTTTCTCATAATGGTAAGCTGACATTGGCAATCAGGAGTATGCTAACACTTTACTAAGTGTAAAAAGAGTGTTAAATAGTTAACCCTTAATGGGATTTTAAAAAAGTAAAAAAAAAAAAATTCAAACAAAAAGTGTAGAAAACATAAATAAAATAAATAATAAAATAAAAATAAATATTAAATAAAAAAAAAATAATTGTGCATGACACAAAAAAAATAAAGCCTCCACATTTTAGGTATCTACACAACCGTAATAACCTGCAGAATTAATCTAAGATGTTAAAATATAAGAAAGAAAAAATACAGAAAAACACTTTTTTATGTTCATAGTTACATAGTTTGTAAGGCCGAAAAAAGACAGACGTCCACGCAGTTCAGCCGATTGTGCTAAAGTGTTGATCCAGAGGAAGGCAAAACCTCCCATGAGGTAGAAGCCAATTGTCCTCATTTTAAGGTGCTGCGCTCTAACAGATCAGGTTTAATGATTTTAATGACGTTTGTATAACCTCCCCGACCGACTAACGAGCATTTTGTAAACATGGAACACCACTTCTACAGGTTGCAGACTGGCCATAGACGACAAACGACATTACCATCCCTGCCTTACCGATTCCACTGAGCTTTGTATATACACATTACCATCCCTGCCTTCCTGATTGCACTGAGCTTTGTAGGTTTATATTACCGTCCCTGCCTTCCTGATTGCACTGAGCTTTGTATATACACTTTATTGTCCCTGCCTTCCCAATTACATTGAGCTTTGTATATACACATTACTGTCCCTGCCTTCTCGATTACATTGAGTTTTGTATATATAAACATTACCATCCCTGCCTTCCTGATTGCACTGAGCTTTGTATATACACATTACCATCCCTGCCTTCCCGATTGCACTGAGCACAGTATATACACATTGCCGTCCCTGCCCTCCCAATTACATTGAGCTTTGTATATACACATTACTGTCCCTGCCTTCTCGATTACATTCAGTTTTGTATATATAAACATTACCGTCCCTGCCTTCCTGATTGCACTGAGCTTTGTATATACACATTACCATCCCTGCCTTCCCGATTGCACTGAGCACAGTATATACACATTACCGTCCCTGCCCACCCAATTACATTGAGCTTTGTATATACACATTACCGTCCCTGCCTTCCCGATTGCACTGAGCTTTGTATATACACATTACCGTCCCTGCCTTCCCAATTACATTGAGCTTTGTATATACACATTACCATCCCTGCCTTCCCAGTTACATTGAGTTTTGTATATATACATTACCGTCCCTGCCTTCCCGATTGCACTGAGCCCTGTATATACACATTTTTTTAGAGTTTTGTATATAACTGGTCACAAACTTAATCTAGTGTCCAACTTCAGATTTACTTAACTGCATACACAACCATTTTTGTGTGTAAAGTCTTTATTACAATCTCATAACTCTGCTGGTCCCATACAAACATACAGTATGTGGATAACAATCGGTCTCAGTTATCTTTGTGCATAACACTGATAAATGAGGAACAATGATTAATTTTAAAATTACTGCTAGATCAGATTTAAAATAATCTGACTTCCTGTGCCACTTGCTCTTAAAGAGGACCGTAGCCATTAGTGATTTGTCTGTTTCAGAATCTGCTTGTGTTACCTGTAAAATACAATGCTGGAGCATCTTCTCTTATAACTCTATGTTGTGCTGTTCCTCTGTTATTCCTTCTAAACATGTATTACTGAATTGGTCAACTGGGTGTTACCAATTAGGGGTGTGTCCCTAAACAATCTGACATTGTCCAATCACACACCCCTTTGAAAACTGGAATGGTAAGAGCCCTCTGACAGATTCAGACATACATTTCTAGAAGAGAGGCACCATGTAGGTGTGTGAGGGTTTAAGATTGCCTTTTGCACCTCACAGGCATTTGCAAAAGGTGCAAAAGCAAATCTTAAACCCTCACACACCTACATGGTGCATTTCCCCAAGGAACGATATTCCCCTTTCTGAACCACTCATTGCCTTTCACCTAGCCAGCCAGTAAGTTCGGCTTTGCACTGAGGAGAGACAAATACCCCGAAACAGCTGTATGCAGTTGAGCAATACTGGCTTGGTATGAATATTTTTCGCCTTCCAAGACTTGGTAAGTCATAAGCAAATTGAGTATGGTTAAATCCAATAGAGGGAGCTAGAGCGTTCAGCCCTCTTCCCATAATGCCTCACTATATTCTAAAACAGACAGGTCAGAATTCGCCACAGGTCCTCATCAACCCCTTAATGCACTTTACTGATTTTTGTTTTTTGTAGCTCCCTCCCCACATTCTGAGAGCCATAGTTGTTTGAGGGCTTGTTTTTTGCAGGACAAGATATACTTTTCAATGGTGTCGAACAGGGGCGTATCTAGAGACTCAGGGGCCCAGGTGCAAAACCTCAGCTCGGGGCCCCCCTACCGCTATAGGTCCCCATAGTCAGGTATATAGATAGGTATAGGTCCACACAGGCAGGTATATAGCTATAGATCCCCAGAGGCAGATGTATAGGTAGGTATAGGTTCCCATAGGCAGGTTTATAGATAAGTATAGCTCCACACAGGCAGGCATATATATATAGGTACAGCTCACCACAGGCAGGTATATAGATAGGTACAGCTCCCCACAGGCTGGTATATAGATAGGTACAGCTCCCCACAGGCAGGTATATAGATAGGTACAGCTCACCACAGGCAGGTATATAGATAGGTACAGCTCATCACAGGGTGGTATATAGATAGGTACAGCTCCCCACAGGCAGATATATAGATAGGTACAGCTCCCCACAGGCAGATATATAGATAGGTACAGCTCCCCACAGGCTGGTATATAGATAGGTACAGCTCCCCACAGGCAGGTATATATATATAGCTACAGCTCCCCACAGGCAGGTATATAGATAGGTACAGCTCCCCACAGGCAGGTATATAGATAGGTACAGCTCATCACAGGGTGGTATATAGATAGGTACAGCTCCCCACAGGCAGGTATATAGATAGGTACAGCTCCCACAGGCAGGTATATATAGATAGATACAGCTCACCACAGGCAGGTATATAGATAGGTACAGCTCACCACAGGCAGGTAACAGAAATTAAAAATAATAACGCAAATATTTACTTTTGCTGCTTCCCGGCTGAGCGTCTTCCTCTTCTGCCGACACTGGTAGCGTGACGTCATCATGTCGCCAGCGCGGGGACGATCCTCTAGCAGCTCCTCGTCCGCACAGCGTACTTCATCCTGCCGTTGCCTTCAAAGAGCTAAGTGGCCGGTATCAGTGCGACTGCTGCAGCAATGCCACTGATCTAGATACCGCAGGGAAGCCATCTACTGTGTCTGAATAATTTGTAATTAGCCCCCTCCCCCTATCACGGATCATCGGGTGCAGTTTGCTTGTCATAAAAGCTGTAAAAGGCCTTTGTAGATGCATGTTACAACTTGTGATGATAAATGAGATCCCTGTATATGGCAGTAGTTCAGCTCTGCTGTATATAGGTAAAGTGATGAAGGTCCAAGTTCCTTTACATCATTTATCTCATACGGTGGACAACATGGGAAAAAATTGTACCTGGGCCAGAGGCTTAAAGCAGCTCCACGGCTTCCTGTTTCTGTTGCCCAACTCTCTCTGCATTCTAATGGTGGGCTGGGACTGCCAAGTCTGAATGGCAGTCCCTGAACCCTGCTACTCATCTGCTCCACCCCCTCCCACCAGCTATGTTTTCACAGCACTGATTCCCTCCCTGTTCATGCCCCGCCCCTTATTACTGCCCCACCCCCAGCACCACAGCCTACAGTGCTGAGTCTGATACTCTGCATATTCATGAGAGGGGAGGAGCCGGCACAGGCATTTTTTTCCTTATTCTGATGCCTGCGCTCCTCCTCTCTGTGCTGGAGCTGCCGAGGAGTGCTGAGGCTGACAGCCCCGGTGGCTCCTCCACTCAGAAGGTGCGTTCCCTGCAATACAGCTTTATGATCAGAGGAACAGCTGTGCCTGTATGAGAGTGGCGAAGGAGGCTGCGGGGCCCCCATAGCTCAGAGGCCCGGTCGCAATTGCGACCTCTGCGACCTCTGTAGCTCCGCCACTGGTGTCGAACATACCATATAATATATTGGGACTCCCCAAAAAAACTCTATGTAGGGAGGAATGTAAAAAACAATTTCGCCTTTTTTGTGGGGGTTTCACATTTATGTTCACTGTATTCACCAGGTACTAAAACTGTAGAGTTTTTGTTATGATTTAGAACTTAAAACAATTTACATTTTTCAGTTGTTTAAATTTGCGCTGCAGCACCATTTTCCTTGATCAATAATTTTTTTTTTCGATCAATGGACCTAAGTAAAGGCTCATTTTGTGCAGGCTGAATTGTAGTTTTTATTGGTTTCATTTTGGAATTAATGCATCTTTTTTATTCCAAATTTTTGGGGACATGAAATGACCAAAAAAACTTGCAGTTTTGGCAGTTGGAATTTTTTTCTACAATGTCCAGCATACAGGATACAGGATGTTATATTTTAATAGATTGGACTTTTACAGACGAGCCAATACCAATGATGTGTAACTTTTTTTTATTATAATTTATTGTTAAAGTGGCAAAAGGGGGAGTTTTGAACTTTTTATATATTTTTTTTTTTATACCTTTACAACTTTTTTTAAAAAAAATTCACCTCTACATACAGTGCCCCTGGGATACTTGACCACTAAGGGAGTGCGATCACTTGTACATGGTTCTGAATTATTTCTTTAATGCAAAAGGGAGTACTATGATGACACTCCTATTAAGTTTCCAGCTGCCGTAGCAACCGCTCAGTACCCCACTATCTCATTGTGGAGGAAGGCTTCCGGGGGAGGAACAGTGCGCAGCCCCACTGCGCCTTCATTCAGATACCATTGCCGCAAACTGCAGCATCTAAAGAATTTCACAGCAGGGACTGGAACCGGGTCCGAACTCTGCTACCTAGTGGCAGGTGTTAGCTATATCTTCCAATAGCAGAAATGAATCTAGCACACCCATAGGTGAAAAGATAATTAAAATCCAAAATGTAATTCCATAACATTAAAAAGTGGCCATGAATAAGGACTAGATTGTCCGAAACGCGTTGGTTTAGCCAGCTATGAAATTGGGCATGTCTACTGTTTTCTTTGCTCTAACTTTTTAATGTTATGGAATTAAATTTGGGATTTTGTCTTTACACCTACGCATGTGCTGCATTCATTTTCTGCTATTGGATTATATGCCTATGCCCCTTTGTCCAGGGATATGTCCGAGCACCTCATGGAGACTGTGGACCTGGCGTTAACCATTTAGTGGCGGTGAGCTGTGCAAAAACTCTTTTTCCTTTTTGTGTCAGCTATATCTAACAGCGAGCACCCGCCATGTTTTTAATGGGCTCAGCAAGTGAGTCTGCTCCATACTCCCTTACTGCCGTGTACATTTACTGCACAGGGTGGGAAAGGGCTGATAACTTGGGTGATGTTCCACTATCATTTGCCAAGTTCCCCTTTATGTTGGTAACTTACTTACCTGATTTATCATTTATTTCCAATATTTCTTCATACATGAATTTTTGAAATGTATTTTCTATTAATGCAGTTGTACAATGTTACTGCACATTAATGAAATGATTACATTGTTACTAGTAAATCCTTTAGGACAATTATGTTCTTTCTCTTCTGTATTTTCCTCAGATTCTGGTTATACACATCTGCATACAGTGGTTACAATTGTAATCGTATCTCTTGGGATTGTCCTCGTCGGAGTGCTCGTTTTATTTTTAAGAAAAACCCATCGGTGTTTCAAGTGCTTCAAGAAAAAAGGTTTGTTCCCATATACTCAGGGCCTAGAAATTCAATTCTAACACTATTGTCAAGATAATTCCTACAGCTAAGTTGCATGTTAACCACCAACAACCTGATTCATGTATTTGCTGTAGTCATAATGTCCAAGGAACAAAAAAAGCTCATTGCTACACATCACTGGGAGGATGGGTCATCAGTGTCTTTAAATGGTTCTCTGCTTTGGACCGTCCCTACTTATTGGATGGATCCCTTGACAATATGCAAATTACAAAGTGTCCCCCTGTTGGAATGTGTGGGGAAACGTGACAGTAAGGGCCACATGTATGAAACTGTTTAGGTCTAAAACTCACTTTTTTGCCCATAGGTTACTATGGGCAAAATAGTGAGTTTTAGACCTAAACGGTTTGCCCATAGGTTACTATGGGCAAAAGTGTGAGTTTTAGACCTAAACAGGTTCATACGTGTGGCCCTAAGTGTTCAGTTTTGCTGCAGCGCCACCACAGGGAAAACTAAGCAGTACACTGGGTCCATACAAATTACTTGATAGACTTTGTAATGGAGAACACAGAGGGAAAGATGCTTTTTGTGATTACTTTCTCATCTAGCCTAGAAATAAATGGAAGATTCCCCCCCCCCCCACTGCTATTAACTCCGAATTCCCTAATGACAATTATTTTGCTAAAAGGCAGAACCCCTTAAAGGGGTTTTGCCACGATGCAATGTTGACGTAGGATACTCCAAAAAGGGTATTTAATCACTTTTCTAAATATATGTGATTACAAAAAGTTAAGCCTCTGAGAGCTATAGCATTGCTCAGTCCCCCCTAGTTTCCTGACAGTTTACATTAGACACTGACTGGAACTCATCTGCCCGCGCTTGTGTGTTTGCACTTCTTATCTGATGACAGGGAACATGAACGAGCTTTGGAGAGACTGGGGAGAAAAGTGCAGTGCATGAGGCTGTCTGCTGTATAGAGAATCCAGTGGTTGTAATGTAATTATTTGAGTAATAATTGCAGACGCTCCCTGCTTACTTGCTCTCTGATCACCCTCCTCCCTCTCCCCCTATGACGCTGCATGCTGAGTTTATCTTCTCTCCTGAGCAGATAAGAGGTAAGGAACTCACTTCTTGGCAAAACCCCTTTCAAAGGGTACTTTCTCCACATTGATTAGCTTTAAACATGTTGGCAAAGACTATTACCAAAAACATTGCTGTTCTGATCTTGCTTCATTTCAGACTAAGTGCAGTTCCTTTCCTCTGCTTTTTTACACAAGTTTTTCAAGTGACCGACCACCTTTCTCTGCTCTAGCAGTGGCCAGGATAGTGACGTCAGTCCTTGCTGTGTCTTATCGGCAGCAAAGGAGCTTGTTTATCTTTCTTAGTGACAAGCTTTAACCCTTTAAAGCTCTCCTACACTTCTATCACAGACATTGACTTGCTCTACTCGGATATGTTCTTCTTATAACCTTCGATTTTTGCTTATACTTGCTTATATTTTATACACTGCTAACTGGGAACAACCAACATCTTTTGCTAAACTCTGTGTAAGATTTTAATTTTAAGGGATTTTTTTTAACCCTTCCCCTTTTTCCACTTACAATTCTTTTGTCGGGCCATGTTTTATTTCTATTACAATCCAAGTCTCACGGCTCAGTGAGGTCTCTTAGCACCCTTTTCATTTTTTAGACTTGTAATAGGTATTCTAGAAATCCACATTACAAGGCAACTCTATCATTTTTCCATCACATTGAGAAAGTTAGTAATTGCCTTTCTCTATTGATCTTGAAAATCATTCACCATTATATAAAATAATTTCTTTTCATTTGTTTGAAGTTTCAGGAAACCACAATGTTCAGCCGTTAATCACTGGGGAAGATTCATAATGACTTAGTTTAAAACTAGACGTTACGGCGCAGCAAACTTTTCACAGTTCTTATACGATTTGTGTCTGGGAGGAAGTATAGTTCTCTGCCTGCAAAAACTTGCTTTAGTTGTGCTGTCCCTCTCTCTCAAGATGGAAGTAGTGATAAACTATTTGGTTAAAAGTCCACATAAACCTATTAAAATAAGCCTCCAGAAATGACATGTTTTGTGTCTGGAATGGACCCTTCAGATTGAGAGGCATGTATAATTTTTCTAGATTTTAAATATGCGCCCCGCAAATACGGTGAAATCACTTACAAATCCAGCGCTCATTAAGTGCTGTATAAAAACAATGGGCGACATGTATGAATGGGGCTGCGCCAGATATCTGACGTCTTTTTAGACTTTCATAGTGGTATACCTGAGCCAGAAATGTCGCCCGAGCGCTGGAATGTGCCTGATTTATGACCTGCTGTAGAGTGGGTTCATTAATCAGGCGCATTCTATGACATTAATATGTGCATGAAATTTGGCATGCCAACGCCAAATTTTATGCATGTTGTCCATTGTCGTTATATAGTTAGTCACATGATGCACAATAAATTTGGTTGTAACGGATGTGGTAGTGGATCCTCTGGACCACCGCAAGCGATGGTGTAACCCACGCCAGGGAGCGGAGTCTAAGTAGGTCCGGTTTTCACCAGAGCCCACGGCAAAGCGAGATGGACTTGCTGAGGCGGGAGTCTACCAGGTCGCTACCACTGACGTGACTTGCTTGCGGAGGCAGCCGAGGTGCGGCGTGGTACAAAATCGTGAAGCAAACTCATAATCGGGGACAGGCAGAAGGTCAGGACAGGCGGCAAGATTCGTGGTGGAGGGACGGAGGCAGAAGGTACAGTACACAGAACAAGGCAAGATACTTCGGAACGCTTCCTCTCTAGGCACAGGGCACTATCGATTCGGCAAGGTCCAAAGGGAAAAGGCAGGGCTTATGGTGTAAGCCACACCAGGGAGCGGAGTCTAAGTAGGTCCGGTTTTCACCAGAGCCCACGGCAAAGCGAGATGGACTTGCTGAGGCGGATTACTACCAGGTCGCTACCCCTGGTGTGACTTGCTTGCGGTGGCAGCCGAGGTGTTGCGAGGTACAGAATCGTGAAGCAGGCTCGTAGTCGGGGACAGGCAGAAGGTCAGGACAGGCGGCTAAGGTTCGTGGTCAAAGGTCGGAGGCAGAAGGTACGGTACACGGTAAATCAGAACAAGGCACTTTGGAACGCTTCCTCTCAAGGCACAGGGCACTATCGATTCGGCAAGGTGCTAGGGAAGAGGCAGGGCTTAAATAGGGTCAGCGCCCGGTGAGACCAATCACCGGCGCACTGTCCCTTTAAATTTTGCTGAAGTGCCGCGCACACGCACTAGGGGGCGCGCACCCGGCCGGCAGCCGGAGCGCGCGTCAGGACGGAAACAGGAGCATGGAAAGGTAAGTGGGACACAGGAGCGCCGGAGTGTCCGCAGCCCGGGTACCGGCCGCAGCAGGAGGCACTGCGATGTTGCGGGTGTGCCTGCGACCCGACACGGGGGTCACAGGGACACCCGTAACATTGGTGCATCTTGCTAGACATCCTAGATACTCGCCTCTTCCTTACACCACCACTTGGTTGGCTTACTTTAGATCAGGGATCTCATCTCATATTCAGCCAGGTAGATGAGCCTTTATTGTTTATTTATATATATATATCATAGTTGCCAACTTTCGAAAATGAAAAAGCAGGAGACTTTAGTGGGCCACGCCCCTTCAAAAAAAGCCACACCCACTCCACCTAACTGCATAACGGCTTTGGAAGAAAGCCAGGTAGATGCCCTTATAGCCAGGTAGTAGCCCCCATAACCAGGTAGTGCCCCTTACTGGCCGGTAGATGCCCCTTTGTAGCCAAGTAGATGCCCCCTCTGTAGCCAGGTAGAGCCAAATTTGTAGCCAGGTAGGTGCCCCCCTTTGTTAGCCAGGTAGGTGCCCCCCTTTGTTAGCCAGGTAGGTGCCCCCATTGTCAGCCAGGTAGGTGCCCCCATTGTTGCCAGGTAGTGTCCCCATTGTTGCCAGGTAGTGCCCCAGCTGTGAGCCCGGTAGTGCCCCCATTGGTTTGCTAGGTAGTGCCCCCATTGTTGCCAGGTGATTCCCCCATTGTTTGCCAGGTAGTGCCCCCATTGTTTGCCAGGTAGTGCCCCCATTGTTTGCCAGGTAGATGTCCCCTCTGTTGCCAGGTAGATGTCCTCTCTGTTGCCAGGTAGTGCCCCCATCTGTTAGCCAGGTAGTGCCCCCATCTGTTAGCCAGGTAGTGCCCCCATCTGTTAGCCAGGTAGTGCCCCCTCTGTTGCCAGGTAGTATGTCCCCTCCTGTTTGCCAGGTAGTGCCCCCTCTGTTTGCCAGGTAGTGCCCCCTCTGTTGCCAGGTAGTGCCCCCTTTGTTGCCAGGTAGTTTCCCCTCTGTTGCCAGGTAGAGCCCCCTAAATTAATAAAAATCAAATAAAAAAAAACCATTTCCCTTACCAGGGCTCCGGAGCGGGGCCCCAGCTCTGCCCATCTTTTTTCGCCGCGGGGGGAAAATGGAGCACCGCGCGTCACTCCCCAGCCCCTTTTTCACTTCCCCCTCCCGCAAAACCTTAGTCGGCCCCCCCCACCGGGGCCGTACAAACGGGGGAGGAGGGAGGAGGGAGGCCCCCCTTTCCTCCCCCCGCACATGAACCCCGGGGGCGGGTGGACCCCTGCGGCCGCTTCACCCGCCTGTAGGAGCTTCCCCGGGGGGCCCAAAGATAGCGCACCGCCTACTTTTGCCGCATTTTAATTTAAAGGACCCCCGCCGCCTGCAGGGCGGGGGAATGCCAACTCCCCCGGGGGGGGGCGGGGGGGGGCCCCAAATGCGGGGACCCCCCCAAAAAACGGGGAGAGTTGGGGATTTTTTAAATATATTAATTATTTGTGGGGCAAGGGGGGACATTGGCAGTCGAGGGTTTTGCCACTAGTTGGCGTACGCAGGAGACCTGCTGCGATGTTTGCCCCGAAGTCCTGGTTTCGGTGGGGGGGAAAGGCAACCCTTTGCGTCAAAATAACCAGGTTTCTGACCAGGTAGGTTAGTACTATGCGGGCTATTGATGGGGGTTTCCTTTCCTGGGGGGCGGCATAGGGGTTGGGGTTGGAAGGGGGTTTTTCCCCCCCGTTTTCCCGGTCAGGTTTGGGCCATCCCGGTGGGGGTAAAAAAAGCCCTTAGCCCGCGGTGTTAAAGGGGGCGTGGTTGCTACCTGGTAGTGGGGGGTGAGAAGCTTCTGGCCTGGAGGGGTTTGGGGGAAAACCCAACCCCGAAAGAAAATACTGTTTTTATTGGGACTGGAAAAAGGGGACATCCACGTTAGGAAAGGGGCTCTTTGTCCTTATTGTGGCCCGCGGGGGAGGGGGTTTTTTTTTTTTTATGCGTTTTTTTCCGGTGTCCTTTCTAAAAAAGCTGGGTGGCCGTTTAAACCGAAAACCCTTTGTCAGTGTGCCCTCCGTTTAAACCCAAGCGGGACCGTGAGCAAAAGTAAACCCCCCGGATTTCCCCGATGGCGGCCCGGGCGAATGTGAGTGCCACTATTTAAATAAAAATATATATTAAAAATTAAAATATATATTTTTTTTTTTTTTTTTTTTTTTTCTGCGGGATTAGCATTTATTATGGGAAAAAGGGGGTGGAGTTGTTTTTTTTTTTTTTTGAAACTTTTTTTACGGTGTATTGCTGCACATATAGTACGCCCCGCAATACGCCGGTTGTTTTGGAGCGACTTTCCAAAGCACGGGGGGGCCGGCATGTCGGCCCCATAGCATTATTCATATATTCGCCGTAACAAATTTCATGCACTTTTCTCCCGGGCGACAATACGATGTATTTAGGCGGGGGGACAACGCGTACCCATAGCTCTCTTGAGGCTATGGATTACCTAATTGCGGCACATTTCCTGCAAAACCCAACATGGTGAAATGAAAGCCAAAATAAGCCGTGTGACATACCATTTCAATACAAGCATTATTACGCCCAAATGTCAGTAGCGAAGCAGGCCCCTTTCAGGCAAAATTTTCAGACGCCAGAACAGCCCTGTCATGGCAGCCCTTTCATCCCCCCAGACATGGGGGTGTGGTCTGTCAAATCCCCAGTGCCCCTTTTTATTGACCACAGCAAAAAGGGGGAAAAAAGACCCCCTGCCGCTAGGAGTCTCAGGACCCCCAATGCCCTTTTTAACCCCCTTTAAGGGGCCCTGGTCATATAAGTCATCCAGGTTTTCTAAGGGGCATTCAGGGGATCGCAGGCGACCCCGCAGACAGCCCCCGGGGGGGCCCCCCCGCGCTGTCTAACCCTTTAGTGCTGCGGGGAAAAGATGGGGGCCGGCGTCTAAATGAATGAAAAACCGGGGGGCCCCCCACGTTCTTCTGGCGACGGTGTCCCCCCAGCTAACTGGGGTCCCATGCCTGGCACGGGGGGGAGTTTTGAAGGGATCCCCCGGTGCTTTGTCCTCGTTTGCCCCACTTTCAGCCCAGGCAGTAAGTGGGGGAAACCGCCATCTTGGTACACTAATGCATTGTCTATGCAATGGCTTTAGACTTTATTAAACATCGCGCCCCTTAGTGGTTCTAACCACCAGAGGGGGGACTCATGTTAAAGTAAAAAAAAAAGAAATAAAGTTTTAAGTACAAAAAAAAAGTAATTAAAAGGTTCAATCACCCCTTTCCCCATTTTACAAATAAAAACATAAAATAAAAAAAAGTTCACCATATTTGGTATCGCCGGTCCATAAAGTCTATAAAAATATAACATAATTTATCCTTTTACGTGAAACACCGTAGAAAAAAAAAATTCCAACGCAAAATTGGCGTTTTTGTTCATTTCACTATACTTACAAATTGATAAAAGTGATCAAAAAAGTCGATGCATTCAAACTCGCTAAGCAATAAAAAGTCATCAGCCAGCAAAAATGCCCCCTCACTGATGTCCGGTGTTAGTACAAAAAGTTATTGGTCGCACAAAATGGCGCCACGGTGCGATATCAAAATAGAAAAGTTTGGAAGTTTTATTACGTACCAAAAACATAACGGAACCCTACATGTTTGTATTGCCGGATGCGTATCAACCTGTAGATACTGATAACACATTTATTTACCAAAGATACTTGAGCCGTAAAGCAAAAACCCGCAAACATGGTGAAAGTACTTTTTTTTTCACAATTTGTCCCACTTGGAATTTTTTATGCGTTCAGTATATTCTATAGTGAACGTGAATAACACCATTAGAAAGTACAACATTATCACACATCAAAATCCCACAATATATAATAATTATTAAAACATAAAAACACGAAAATTCACCTTAATTAATTCTTACAAAATAAATATACCACAAAAAAACTCAATTTCCTAAATTTTAAACTTACCATATATACCTATAAAAAAAACATATAAATTATCAACATTAAACTACCTTCACCACCCAAAAATTAAAAATCCCACACACACACCCCACCCAAAAACAACAAAAAACACCAAAAAAACAAACAAACAACCCAACCACAAAACACCCCCCCCCACCCACCCCCCCACCACCCCCACCCCCCACCCCCCCCCCCCCCCCCCCACACCACCCAAAACACCAACACAACCAACACCCCCACCCCCAACCACCCCCAACCCACCCCACCCCCCCCCCCACCACCCCCCCCACCCAACCCCCCCCACCCCCCCCCACCCACCACCCCCCCCCCCCCCCCCCCCCCCCCCCCCCCCCCCCCCCCCCCCCCCACCCCAGCTCCCCCCCACCCCTCCCCACCACCCCCACCCCGCCCCGCCCCAGCCCCCCCCCCCCCACCCCCCCCCCCCCCCCCCCCCCTTCTATCCCTCAACTAGATTCAATTATTCTTCACTCTTCCGCGGTATCTTTTTTTCAGATAGTCAGAGCGATCGCTCTCGGCTATATTTGTTATCTTTGATAATATCTCATATTAGCATTATAACTCTCTATATTTAAATACATCATGCTTTCAATTTCTAACAATCAAAATATACTAGCGAGCATAGCCAATTTAACCTCACCGCGATTCTCTCCTCTTTCAATTTTTCCCTCACTCCACACTCCGACTCTCCTCGACTTCTTTAGCATCATACCCCCGCTCTCACACACATACTATATAATTAACCCTACATATATAATATATATGAGATATATATCTCAAACGCACTCCATATCCTCGATTATCTAAGTTATGTTATAAAGGTCCTTCTAGTATAGTAAAGAAGATTATATGTTTGTAGTGTGTGTCCTCTATCATATCCCTCTAACTCTACTACACCAACCCCAAAAACAAAATATAATTACAATATCACAAACCCAAACATAATCCAACCACCCCCTAACACTCAGTGCTGTGTACTTGTTCTGTGAGCTCCTTCTAGTGCTCATGTCTCTCGCGTTATTGATTGTGTGTGTGGATGTCAAATCATCCAGTAGGACAGGAAGATTGATAAGTAGTATTCCCAATCCACTGTGATGTAGAAGTGTTTTAATCCTGTGTATTAATGAAGTAGGACTTCGCGACTATAAGGAAAGCACCAAAGATAAGACTCTCTTCTCTAATCCTCCCTCTTCCCCTAAAGTCAGTGATAGCCTCGTTCAGTCTCAGTGTTGGATCGATTATATATGATTGTTATTTTTTCTTAAGATGTAGAGATAGATCAACTTTGTGAGTGATTTTCTTAGTCTTCGATGTCTTAGATTCAGCACGAGGAAGTCCTGCAGTATTTTTCTAGTAGGTCTGATGGGAGTTAGAAGTGTAGTAAAATCAGTATAACTCGCCACACATGGCTATATATCATTGAACTCAGTGGTTATATTGCTTATTATCGCTTCTCTTCCTGCGCTGCTTCGAGCGGGTATAATCTCAAGTGAGTGTTAGGTGATATTTTAAAAGTAATACATTTCAAGTGTGCCACTTTTTCTTAGCTTTCTGGACTTTGTGACTCCGCTGTGAGAACTAGGAACGAGAAGAATGGTGCGTTTAGTGTCTGTGTGTGTCTAGATTCGTGAGATTTAGTTTTGTTTCATCCTTCTAGCTAGCGAATGTAGTTCAGAGCGGTGAGAGATGAGGAGTTTGTAAGATTCGAGTTGAGAGATTCAAGCACTGGTATGGATGGAGTAGGTCTTGAGATATGAACTGAGTAGAGATGATCTTAGCTGAGTGAAGTGGTGTCTAGTTAAATTGACGTTATCGTCGAGCATAGAAGTGTTGTACGTTCGAAGAGTGTAATGCCTAGAATTCTCTTTTTGTCCTGTGTATTTGGGCTGCAGCTCGCATAGATGATGCTATTGTATATGTGAATCGTTGACGTCGATATCCGATGTGTGTGTGTGTGTGTGTCAGGTGAGATCATGAGGTTGAGTTTTCCGGGAGGCATTAGTATTGTGTGGAGTGATGGGTTTTGTTGTGTGTCGTGTAGTGCTGTATTTTGTGTGTGTGGTTGTGATTGTGTGTGTCGCGGTCGGGCGGCGCGGTGTAGAGGATGAGTGTGTGTGGGTGACCAATCACAAACGAAAAGGGAAGTTTACGCACAATACAACTGGAAGGGGGATGTTGATGTGAGTCAGCTGGTGTCACAGCAGGTGAGTTGATTTAGTGAGCTATGTGTGTGTTTGGTGGTCGACGAGATAGAGTGGGGAGTTGGGGTGTGTGTGTGCCGAGGCGGTCTTTCTGTCGCTTCGCTCGCGCGTCAAGGCTACGGTGTTTGGGACAAATGTAAACAAAATTATTTTGTGTTCATTTTTGAAACCATATGGTCCGTACTATTTAGTTTTTTCGAAATTTCCCACATAATAAGCCTTAGCTGTACGAGCATCATATAGTTTGTGGTATTACTAGGAGAAATATGGCATTGGGACTTAGGATTTGAACGACTTAGATACAAGTTACACACAGATCAACAGTATTATGCTGGACTTTGATGAACCCCTACCTGACAGCCGGTCATAATAATATGGCCTTTCAATTTTTTTCCTCCCCACCTTCCAAGAGCCATAACCAGTGTTGGACTGGGGTGCCTGGGGCTCATAGTTGGCGTTGATTTTTAGAGGCCCACCAGTTGAGTTGTTTATGGGCCTAACGGTGAAGTTTATTTTAGGGGCCTATCCTATAGCTACTGTACATGATTGTACCTGCCTCGTATACTCTACCTCCTGCTTTTTGCTTCTCTTTCTCTGCTTTTCTGCCTCTCCCGAGGATTCATATGCAGTTAAAAACAACTCCAGGTCTACCATGCTCAGGGGCCCACTGGGGATTTCCACTGTGGGCCAGTCCGAGTCTGGCCATAACTTACTGATTTTTCCATCTACATAGACATATTTTCTGCCTACTCTCTAATGGTGTCTTTGACCATACCATATAATACACTTGGAAACCTGAAAAATTTTGAAGTGGGGTGAAATGCAGGGGTTTCGTGTTTACGGCCTTCACTCTTTCGTATAAATGGTGTTTTATCTGTATTCTGAAGGCTGATATGATTCCTGCAATCACAGATATGTTTGGTTTTCACTATATTTTAGTACTGCAAAAAAAATACAAACATTACTGATTTTTACATTTGCGCCATTTTCTGCGGCCAGTTACTTTTTTGCTCTTTCATCTATTGATGCGGGAGAGGATGAATTTTTGGTGGCCTGAAGTGCACTTTTTATTGATACCATTTTGGGATAGATGCAACTTTTTTAATCACTTTTTATTCCAATTTTTAAGGGACATGAAATGACCAAAAAAATGCAATTTTTTTTCTTCTACAGGGTTCGGCGCACAGGATAAATGATGTTATATTTTAATAGATGGGACTTTTACAGTTGCGGCCATACCAATTATATGTAATTTTTACGTTTTTTATTTTATTTGTAAAATGACAAGAGGGAGGTAATTAGAACTTTTTAATATTTTTTATTTTATACTTTAAATACTTTTTTTTTATTTTTATACATTACTTGACCATTAGCTATTATTTTGTTTTTTAAGGAGCGCGACCATCAGTGATTCCTTCTACATTTAATAAAACTATAAAACTTAACTTTTAGTAATAGGACGATTTCCCTACATCCCCCTCTTTTTGTCAGGCAGATTAGATATTAGAGTTTAATTGGAAGAGTATATGCTATGTCTTGTGGTATTGCTTTGCCCTAAATACTGCGTAGTGGAATTGAACTTAAACTTTTTATGTGTTATTATGCATATTTGATTTTTTTCACATTTTTTTCTCACATTTTTTATTTATATTATTAAAAGTTAAGTTTTATAGTCTTGTCTGGGGAGAATCTAGTAGCTCTTGACTATGTTCCTCTCTGTATAAATTGGTGTTTCGTGGGTTACCTAGATCTACACATTATAGTGCTTGCATTGTATATACAATGCAGAAGGGTGTTCAAAGATGGCGCTTCTATTATTGGGGCAGGAAGTAATAGAAAGCTAAACATTGCAGCAATGGAAGCCTTCATAAGGCTTCAGGGGTGCCAATAGGGCAGTATGGGCAGTACTCTTGTCAGGGCCCCTAATCAAAAAGGGGCCCACTGTTATGTTAAAAAATAGAAACTAGTAATGGGTGGGGGCCCCATTTTATTTGGTTGTATGAGGCCCTGAACGGTTACTAGATGACTGATGGCAGCTCTGTAAGGCTTCCAGCCACCATGTTAATGGGTCAGCACCCTGCGATCTTGCTGCGGGGGTGTCGATCACAGTGAATTATGATAACAATAAAAATTTATTTAATCAGAATTGAGCTTGACGATTCCTCAGTAGAAGGCAGTAATAGTTGGTAATCGAGCCCTGATGCTAATTCCTCGACGTGTTTGACTGTGAATGGGATTCTGCAGCTGTACAGTAATACATAGAAGCTGAAGAACGCAAGCGGATGATCATTTTTTAAAAAAGAAAAAAAATGACAGAAATGATTCTCAGGCCAAAATACATTCATTTCAGTAAAACAATGACTTACTGTAAAAAGTGTGCAAAGCTTTCTACTTCTCTGATGGCACTGCAGGAAAACTGAACTTTTACTGCCAGGTTTCACCACTGATCTTTGGGGGTCTCATAGGGGAGCAGCAAATTTATTGTCAAGAATAAAGTAGAGAAATGTTACTTACTTAATATGATGTTATTGAAAAATAAGAAATTTAAGTTGAAAATGCTGTATTGTTACTATTTTTCATGCTCAGTACTTCTTATAGCTATCCAATTGACTTAGAGACATTGTGTATCTCTCTGTATATTACTTATATTACTGTTTGTACTAATTTTGTTATTTTTTTTGTGAAAAACAATAGAAAGACATAAAAAAAGAAAAAAGTAAAGATTTTCCATGATAGACAAACCTTTTAAAGGGGTTTTCTCACCATGCAGTTTCACAGAGCACCTTCCTGCTTTAGGCGGGTTTCAACGAGCGTGCAGTAGCGTTGTACGGTGTTACAGCGCATAGTAGACCTGCTATTGAAAGTACGCAATGACCAGCTTCTGGTCCTGCCCACATTCACTTTCCCTTTCCCCATGTCACTTATTTTTACGGGTGTGTATTATGCGCCAGGAAATATGCTGGAAAATCATAGTTCTCAATGAGTGATATGATTTTACCGTATTTGTTGGGCGAACTTCGCGTGCATTGCAGCGTAATTACACCCCGAATTAGGCCCCTTACAATCACACATGCTGTTCAATCTGTTGGCGGGTCTTTAGCAATGATTGACACATCAGATATGCTGTTCCTAGATATCCCTGTTACACTTTATAAATCGCTTGCACTCATGTAAGTGTATTTCACATGCTGCAAAACTCTAATGAGTGTTTACTTAGCTAAATAAGAAGCTTTCAAAGTCCAAAGCTTGAGATAAGACTTTGCAGGAGGTAACTGAGTGACTGATGGGAGCTTGAAGCAATGAGATATAAGAGACAGAGGAGAAAGAGGTATGGAAAGATGGTCATAAGCAGGGAAATGTATGTGCTCTAAGAGAAGATAAAATCTTCTTTATCCTGACCAAAGAAAAAATCAACAAATCCATATATTTAGAAAAAGTTTTCAATTACCTTTCCCTACATGTTAAACGCTAATCATTGTATTGAGAAAACCCCTTCAATACTGTGCACTTGATATTAAAGAGAACCCATCATGTTAATGATAATGTCTTATCTGTTGGCAGTTTGTTATAGAGCAGGAGCTGAGCAGCTTAACATACCTATTTTTGGGAACATATTCAGTATAACTTGTATTTTATTCATTTTAATTTCTGTTTATTTTGGAGTTTGGGAGTCCAGTGGGCGTCTCATTCAGTAATTGGCTGCCTTTCTTGTATAACTGTACATACAGTAATAGCTATCAATCACTAGGACCGCCCACTGGACTCCTAATCCAGAATCACTGTTCATTTAAATGAATAAAATACAAATTCTACTGAATCTTTTCCCATAAAACTATACATCAATCTGTTCAGCTCCTCCTGCCCTATAACATGCTGCCCATGGACTGAACTGCATTGTCATTTGACAGGTTGCCCTTAACAACTTGAATTTAAATTACATTTCAAATTTTATTAAATTTTATCAAATTGAATACATTTTAGGCCTCATGTGATTTCACATTCTGTAGTCCCTAAAATTAACTAAATGCAACTTCTTCAAATAGTTTCCATTATTATATAAAGTTTTAAATCTCCCTTTTTTTCTTTTGCAGGTAACCGTTCTTCACCACTTTGAAGGAAGGATACATGGGCCGCTATATGCACTTTATCATAACATATTAGACTGTTATGTAGTTTCCATTAAATACATTTCATTGCCCTCTGATATCTGGAAAATCAGCAGCTTAAACAGAATGTCTTGTCTATGTACTGTTATCATAAGTATCACCCAAAATCTTGAAAGCTGTGTTTGCTCAGATACAGGCGTAACTTTAAAAAAGCCACATCTTTAGAGAGATCTTACAGAACCTTGATATTTAAGTGACACAATAACTGTTGTTTTCTTCCTGTGTCGTAAGAAGGAGGAGATGAGAACTTTAAGAAAATTATTTTTAATTTGTGTTTTGAGAACTTCAATTTCCTTTATAGTAAAACTGAAAACTGTTAAAAAACACAAAGGGCGACATGTCTGAAAAGTGGCACATCAAATCAGTGTAAAATGCGTCTGAATGTATGAACCTTTCAAAAATCTGGCGTCTGGTATACCTTGCATAGTAAAATGAATGTGCTTATCCAGGGGCATTACAAAATTTAGGAACAATACGTAAAGTATTTCAGCTCACCATTCCTCCATGATGTTCCGCGGTGGCACGGTCAGAGCAGAGCCAACTCCCACAAAGTCCAAGAGAAACAAATGACCAGCTTTCCACCGGACAGCACTTCAATTAAGACATACTTTATTTGAAAAAAATCTTTAAAAATGTGAATCCATAGATCAAATATTGCGAGACAAGTTAAAAAGTGAGTGCCATAACTCAACCTGGATCTCCTGACTGACGCGTTTCGGATATTATGTATCCTTACTCATAGTCAGAATCATAGTCAGACTATGAATAAGGATACATAATATCCGAAACGCGTCAGTCAGGAGATCCAGGTTGAGTTATGGCACTCACTTTTTAACGTGTCTCGCAGTATTTGATCTATGGATTCACATTTTTAAAGATTTTTTCATTACAAAATTTAGGCGCATAGCATATTGTTGAAAGTATATTTGATGTGCCTACTTTAGGTGCATTCAAATGTGTCGTGTCTGGCATATAATGCATTTTGTTTCGGTGTATTACAGTTCATTTATATAGAGAATGGGGCGTCAACAGTTTTTTTGGCGCAAAGTACACCCAAAAAATGGTGCAGTCGTATTGGAACATGTCGCCCCTTATGTTGCAAATCTTATTTCATATGAAAAAAATGCAAAGGATGTGGTGAAGTTTTCACCAAAAAGTTTAGGGGATGTTCACACTGTGTGTTGGATCCGTTTATAAATGGGTGTTTGGATCCGTGTTTCAGACCCTAAACGGACCCAAACACGCATCTAACAATGTGCAGTGTGAGTGAACATTGCTTTCAATGTAAAACATGCATGGGCGTTCAGAAAACTGATCGCGGATACGTGTGTACATGCATCTTTCTGATGCATCTTTCGGATCCGTTCAAAAATTGACGTGTTAATTCTTGATCCGTTTGACGCAGCAGACGCCCTATTTAAAACTATAGGGTGCGTTTCTGCTGCAGCAATAACGCACCCAAACATGCACCACACGTTGGATGCATTTTATGCAGCGCTATTGAATGTGCTTTTCGGATCCAAAAACGGATCCAACACACCGTGTGAACCGATCCTTAGGCTATGTCTAAACAGTACTGGATTCTCGGTAGAGTATTTAAAATCCGCCAAAAATCCAACTGTACACAGCACTGTGTAGACCACATTTAAAAAATTCATGCTGTAGTCTACACAGCACAGATCTTTTCCGGTCGGTTTTAATATCCGCCGGAATTTTAAACCTGTTGGATCTTCTGACGGATTGCTGTCAGATTCCCGTACTTTTAATGTACGGGGTTGACGCCAAATCAAAAAACGACTGCGTTTTTTTTCTCAAATCTGCGACAAAAAACGCTGTCCAACAACGTTAAAATGGCGTTGGATTTTGGACGCCATTTTAACATTGCTGTGTAGACATAGCCTTATGTCTTAAAGAAAAGGAAATGAAACAGCACCGGTAATATTGAAAAGAAAAGTGCACGTCCCATAGACCAAGGTCTGAAAATTATAAGGACAGCACTAGTTAAAAAAAAAAGGTGTCTTTATTTTCCCAGCAACGTTCCAGCTCTAAAAAGAGCCTTTCTCAAGCAACAACACAAGGTGCACAAGTGCATATAAAGGAAGTGCAATTACACAAAGTGATACAGTATAATAAACTCATTTAAAGGGGTTTTGCCACAATCTCATTTCATACCTCCTGCATACAGCTCTTCAGCTCTGTGTGCTCAGAAGGAGGCGTGTGTGATTTGTTTGAATTGCATATCATGTGACCCAGCAGGATGACATCACCAGGCCTTTCCTCTCTGTAGTCAAAGAAAGGTCTGTTTATGTAAAGCATTGTGAGTAGCTGAGAAGTAAAGTTTTTGCCTACAGGCACAAGGGTCCTAGGTTCAAATCCCTGCAGAAACCAAACCTGTGGATTTTTTTTCTCTTTATCAATGCACAAACCTCATTCAGGTTTCTTGTTATTTATTTATTTGCACTGTTTGACTAATTACTAAGGAGCACAGAGAACAGAAGTAGAATGACAGCACCTGGGGTTTGAACACTCAGTAGCTGCCTGAGAGGAGAGGTGATGTCTGAGCATGTGCGACCAGGACTGAGAAGCTCTCAGCCCTTGTCGTATCCTCTGGAGACGAGCTGTAAACAATGGATCACTAAAGGAACAGCCAAGACAAAAACGGTGCAGAATTTTTAATAATAACGAATGGTGAAAATGTTTGTTATTTCATTTGCAAGCTTCTCACGTCAATTTTACTTCGTGGCAAAACCCCTTTAAGATACAAATAGTACAAAAGGTGTATAAACCGTGCAAAAAAATTATAACTATATTTTTGCACGCTTTTGTACTATTTGTACCTTAAATGAGTTTATTATACTGTATCACTTGGTGTAATTGCATTTCCTCTATACATAAACTTGCGCACCTTGTGTTGTTGCTTGAGAAAGGCTCTGTTTAGAGCTGAAACGTTGCTGGGAAAATAATGACACCTATAGCCTTATGTCTTGTCACTTTGACCAGTCTCTGAACAAGCCGGTCCCACTCTCGACCCTCAGAAGACATGTGGTAGCTCAAATATAGTTGCTCTATTAAAATCTATGGGAGCTCCATAGTCCTGGTTTATTTAACTTATAATATTACACTCACCTCCATTGGCACAAGTAAAGCTGTAGGAGCCATAGAAGCTGCTTTACGGCCCAGAGGGCCCATGCCGGTTCAAGAACATTGTTCCTTTTTGTAAGTCATGACAATTTACTGCTTTTCTAGCCGTCTAGAGCTACTTTGTGGTTTCCCTGATATACGCACTATTTTTCTGAGCAGGCACGTTCTAATTTTTTTTTAGTACACGCAGGTTTGAATGATATAACGGTTATTCTACAATTTTTTTTAACTTTTTTTTGTAATGCATAATACTTTATTTTTCTGTAATGTTTGCATTGGATTTTTTTCTTATTATCATCACAGAAAACTGAAAAGATAAACAAAAATCTGATTTTCATTTTTTTTAGTGGGACTAAAATATGTGTTGTAATTGTGTCATTTTTCGATTACTAATGTTTTTATATAGGCGACATGTAGTTTAGTTTTGAGGTTAGGTATTTTTTTGTGTGTTTATTTTCTATTGATTTTACATATTCCCCCTCATTAGGTCAGACAAAGATGGAAATTTAGGGTATTTTTTTTGCTGATTTCACCAGTAACTGGGGCTGATATATTAACAACAGTTACAGAAGATCTATATCCCCCAGTGTTGACTGCAGAGCTTATCTGGGTGTGATAAGAGCCAGCAGGTCCTTCAGTTACCTGGCCCCTGGGACCACATGACTGCCAGGGATGGAAACCAAGAAGACCTGCTGATCTGTATATAAAGCGCCTAATGATAGGGGAGACAGGGATGCTAATAAAACATCCCTACCTTCTCACTGGAGAGCCCAGCTGTCGCTATCAGCATGCTCTTCACCCCCGCACTTGCACAATCACTTTGCAGACATTTCAGAACAGTTATTTGCCAAAACCCTGGGGCGGACGGCAGTAGTTAATTATTACATCTGGTTTCGGTGGAACTCTCTCATTTTACTATTGGACCTTATAGTTACGTCCCTGTTCATCTCTCTGCTGGGTGTTGGATAAGGACCAGTTCATTCTCAAGATCTGAGCAGACAATCCATGACCTTTGATTTTAAGCACTTTAGAGCACTTTAAAAACCAGTAGTGGTTTAAGATTAAAGACATTTTCCCACCACATGTATTATCTTTAAAACTGTAAGCAAAGGTAAATAAAGATTATTACCAAATACATTGCTGTTCTGATTTTGCTTCCTTTTAAAGTTAGAACAATTCTTATCTCCTGCTTGTTAACAGAAGGTTTCTTTGGTTGCAGACCACCTCTCTCTGCTCTATTTGTTAGTCTATACATATTAGTGTTACGCTTAGGATTCGGATTCGCCCTGAACTGAAGAGAATTTTGGCAGATCATCATCATACATGCCCATCAGTCCTCAACCAGCCTGGCAAAATGAGGTGTATTATTCATCACATCTGGGAAGGATTCCTATTGGACACAGAGTATGAGTTAGAGGCATATGACAACGTTCAGGGTAAAAATTTAGGTTGGAAATTCAAAGCACAACACTAAAAAATTATAAGGGTGCGTCCTCACGGCAGTATGCAAATTATATTAACATCTCGGTCAATTGGTATTTTGACATCTTTTCTGTGGGGTTTGGGGGACGGTTCTGTCCGGTTTGCGGATTCGCCCGTCCTCCTCAACCATTGACATGTACATGTTATATGTTCTGCCCGAAAACCGTTGGTAAGAATTAACATGTTCTAACTTTTTCCTTATGCCAGTGGTGTAAAAAACAACAAAATCTGTTTAGTAGGGACTGCTGAACGGATTTTCTATTAGGCTATGTTCACACGGCTCATTTTGGGGCGCGTTTCGCTGCGTATTTCGCAGCGTACTGTGCTTAATATGCAGGGAAATGCGCCCCATAATTACGGTAATCCATAGCTCTCATAGAGAACTATGGATTACGCCTCGTCCCCCCGCGCATACAATCCGATCATATTGTACACGCGGGGAGATAAGTGACATGTCAATTATTCGCGCCGAAGACGCACCGCCAATACTGAATGTCAATGGGGCCCCCGCGCCACGGGAGTAATAGCACATATTAGCGCGAGCTCCCGAAAGACACGATGTTCTGCGGAGCATACTGTACGCGCCGCAGTACATCGTGTGAACATAGCCTTATAAAAGTCAATCAGGATGGTTCACAGTCTGTTTACAGACGGCTTTCAAATCTGAAAAACGTTTGTAAATCCGACCGAAAATCCTGCTGTGGAGACAAGCCCTAAGTGTATTAAAACATTGATACCTGGAAATGTGGCTTTTACCGGTGCACCCAGAGCACCTAGAACCAGGAACCGTAATGAACTGCTATTCATATTAAACCATTCAGTATTTAAAGGGGATGTATCGCTTCCTTAGTTCGGCTGATTCACACTGCTCTCAGCTTCTCAACTCTGGAAATGCAGGGGCGTTTCTTCCCCTCCCAGCTGGTTGGCTTCACTGTGCATGCTGGCTCCTGAGACTCCCCCACCCCCTGAGTCCACATATCACTGTGTCTTTCCCTATGCAGTCTTATTTTGTAAGAGCTGTATACATACCACAGGCTGCATTCAATCTAGACTGAGCAACTGAACTCTTCACCTCTCACCGCTGGAGATTTGTTACAGCTGTCTACAAACGGCACAGATCTCCCTCCTCGGCAGGAGAGTTAGGCACCGGGACAAAACTGTTATGTTTTCTCATTGTAGAATCTGTTGCAGTCTGTTTCTGCTGGGTGTGGAGAGAGAAAATGCTACGGCCCCTAACTCTGAGTCAGGCAGGGATCGACACAAATTGTGCTATTTCCTGATTGAGCCCTTCAGTGTAATTCTGTTTCTTCTGCCTGTATAAAGTGAAAATGTGATGATCCCTTACTCTGAGTGACAGACACAGCTCTGTGAATCGAGGGCTGTACAGAATGTAAATGAGCTCTCAGCTAGTGAAATGCAAGGAGGAGGGAAACAACCAGCACTGGATATCAGTGTAAACAAAAACACAAGATAAGGAATACTGTGAGTACAAGACAGCTTTGCTAATGACATCCAATTGCAAAGTTGCTTGTTTTCACTGTCCCCTTATTCTGAAGACCATTTAATGAAATGATAAAACCCCTTTAAAGTAGCAATATACAATATAGATGTAGCAAAAAGGATTCCTGTTTTAGTTGTTGGAAATGCTCTATACACATGTATCATCATTATGTATCCAATAAATAATATTCCACAATGTATCATGTTGTACAAATATTATTACTGAGAGCAAAAAACAGGGAAATAGAGACAAAAATGTTTGGCACATGTAAGCAGAATTGTGACTTATTTTGTTAGCAAAATTTTAAAAAGCTAAAAGTATACAGTTTGTGAGAAGAGACTTAAGGCACTTTCTCACGGCAGTTTTTTACATCAGCATTTGTAAGCCACGACCATTAGGTTTACATGGTATGAAAATGAGGTGGAAAAAATACATGTGTATCTCAAGCGAAGCTCTTGTGTAAATTATGCGATTTCAAGTGCATTTTACACACTTTTTTTTTCTCCTTTTTATGTGTTTACACGCTCAAATTATGGCACTTGTGTGCGAAACAAATTACATACGTGTACAAAACCCATAGATTTCAACTGAAGGATAGCACATCAAATGCATTTTTGTACAAAAAGAAGTACCAAACACTTTATTTGTGCACAATGGCACACGTTTCTCTTATGGGGTACTTATCAGGGGCATTTGCGATGCACAATTTGATGTGAAATACGCATGTATTATGTGCTAAAAAATTCTGTGTGAATATAACCTTTTGAATATCTATAGCTTTCAAGTAGTTGTCCACCTCTAAAGAAAATAAAAGCAGCAGCTCCTGGGCCCAAAGCAAAACCAAAAAAACTTATACTCACTAGTGCAGCAGTTAGCACTGCTATCCATTGCAAAGACGCCACCGGATCACATAAATGACGGACACAAACAGTGTCCGACGGATCCCATTGATTATGTTTTGGTCCATCATTTTAACAGTAAAATGATGAACCCAACATAATCAATGGGATCTGTCGGATACTGTTTGTATACGTCATTTATCGGATCTGGTAGTGTCTTTACAATGGAGGTTAAGAACGGAGCCTCCGAAACAGATGTGAACCAGGCTTTAGTTCTGATAATATATGATCCTTTTGGATAATTTGCTTAAATCAGTGACATTGGTTGATAGATCACTTCTTTATGTCGTGTACTGAAAATGCTAAGGATGTGCAGGGGCTTGGATACAGCTCTGTAATATGTACAACATCTGACTGTTTTAGTGAAGTATAAAGTTTTCAAAGTGTCCTTGTATAGGTCTCAATGCCCACTAGTAGGAACTCGGGCATATAACACCGCATATTTGTGCACTACAATGGGATAAATGTTATCACCTTGTGACTACATTTGCTCTGTTTTCGGGTGTACACACTTTCTTTGTGGGGGACTTCCAAGGATTTTTACAAAATTGAACTTTTATAATTTTTTTAAGTTTGGCCAGGGCATTATCCTGCTGGAATACCACTGCCAAAGTTGGACTTGGTCTGTATAGTGTTTAGGTAGGTGCCAAAGTACCATCCACATGGATGGCAGGACCCAAAGTTTCCCAGCAGAACATTGTCCATCACACTGCCACCAGGGTAGAGCTGTTCCTCCTGCTCATGTTTTGGATCAAACACCCTATAAATGTTGTATGTGTCCAGCTAAACTTTACACATTGTTAGGATACGTCCACATGGAAGGGTTTTCAGTCATTTTTTCAGACAGTTTTTGGATTTTAAAACCCACTGTCAACCATCCCCATTGACTTTACTAGAAAATCCGCCCTGTAGTCTACACTACACTTTTTTCTTCTGGACAGATTTTCACACCGCCAGTGTTCCGAAAAACTCAGAACATGCAAATTTTTCCGGCCGGTTTTCAAGCAGAAAGTGTGCTATTCAATGACAAGGGGGGCGGCAAATCCGCAAACCAAGGACAGAACTGTCCCCCAAAATTATAAAAAGACAATAAAATACCTGTCAGATTCTTTAATACGAATTTGACCGGTATTTTTTCCATGCCGTGTGGATGTACCTTGCTAACATTGATTCTTTAGCCGAGGAATGTGGCATAGTCCAAGCCTAGAATCGCTTATAAGGGGATGTTTAAATTTTGGATTTTGCACACAGAAAAATCCAACATGGAATCCATGGCAGAAATCTGAGGTGCTTTCCACAGATTTCTGCTGAAGATTTTCATCTTGCCGCACTGGTTTTTGCCACTGTTTTGGATGCAGACTAAACCCCTTTCTATGGGGCGAATCTGTGTCTTAGATGCCCAATGCAGAATATGGCATAATTCGACATAACCCACTTCCCTCCGCATGGTCATAATTTTTTGGCTTTTTTTTTTTTCCTCCCTGCCTTTCAATAGCCATAACTTTATCATTTTTCCATCAACATACAGATATGAGGGCTTTTTTTATTTGCAGGACAAGATGTACATTTTAATGCTGCCATTGGCAGTACCATAAAATGTACTGGGAAACCGAGGTTTTATTTTTACAGTGTTCACTCTTCAGTATAAATGATGAGTTATCTGTATCTGCAGGTCGGTACGATTCCAGTGACACCAAGGGCCACATGTATGAAAACTGTCTAGGTCTAAAATTCACTTTGCTCATTTTTCCAAAGCACTATATGAAATGAAAGGGGCGCTCTGATTGGTTGCTATGGGCAACAAAGTGAATTTTAGACCTAGACAGTTTTCATACATGTGGCCCCAAATGTGTAGAGTTTTCATTATACTTTAGCACTTTAGCAAAAAAATAAAATCATTCTATATTTCTTAAATTTGTGCTGCAGCGCCATTTTCTGGGACCAATAACTTTTTTCATTTTTCCATCTATGGATCTGAGGAAGGGCGCATTTTGTGCAGGCTAAAGTGTAGTTTTTATTGGTACCATTTTGGGATACATGCCACATTTTGATTTTTTATTTACATTTTTGGGGACATACAGTGACCAAAAGACTCCACAATTTTGGCATTTGAAATTTTTTTTTCTTTTTTTCAGTCAAGAACTTTATTGAATGTTTTCAACAATACAAAGTACAGTTAAACAGTATATAACTGAAAAAGGGGTGGGAAGAAAAGGGAGTTAGGGAAGGGGAGATAACAAGCGCCATGTTACAAAACTTTATTCTTTTACAATGTTCAGCATTCAGGATATCTGATGGTATATTTAAATACATCGAATATTTATGGACTCGGTGATAACAATTAAGTGTAACTATTTTATTTAGTTTGTAAAATAGCAAAAGGGGGTTTATTTGAACTTTTTATATTTTTTATACTCTTAAAACCTGTGTTTTGTTTTGTTTTTATTTCTACATGTAGTCCACCTCGGGTACTTGACCAATATAGGGCTCAATTGCATGTACACCCTTCTGCTTTATATAAATAATGCAGAAGGGTATACAAAGATGACAGTACTATTACTTCCTTCCTGAGACATACACAATTTGATCAAAATGTGCACTAAAGACCTCTGTCTTATACATTTAGAAAAGATAGCATTAAAGCAGTTTAAAATGTTCCATAAATGTAATGTTTGCACAGGATTTAGTACCTGCTGGGTGTTGTTGAGTTTACTTTTTGCATTAAAACCACAATGGCTTGTTCCAATGTTCTTCTTCAACTTGTGTTTGAATGTTCTGGATAATTTTTGTCTTTTTTTGCACAGTTTTGCAATTCCTTTAGAAGATATGCTGCAAGTTTCTGATATGACACCTACATTTTATGATTAAAGGGGTTTTCTCACTACCAAGATTAGCTTTCAACCTGTAGGCACAAGTAACTGAAGACCTTTTCTAAGTACTTTTGATTTTACTTTAGTCAGGAGATCAATTTTATCTGCTCTGAGTGCACACAGATTTCTATGGTTATCTGATCATAGCTCTGCTATCTGATTAGAGCAGAGAGCAGGGAGTGAAGTCACCATGGTCTGGAGAGCTCATTCTGAGCAGACTCATTGGGCCATACTATATGCATAAAAACTGTCTAGGTCTAAAATTCACTTTGTTGCCCATAGCAACCAATTTATTTACTAATGATATAAGGGAAGGCATTCATAGCACTGCTACTATTTCTGAAGATAACACCAAGCTATGTGGTGTAGTGCAACCTATGGAAGATGTGCATAAATTGCAAAAACTTGACTTGAACACACTGACACAGATTTATCAATACTAATACTTGGACAGTATTCTCATCTCATTTTTCCAGAGCACTATATGAAATGATAGGGGCGCTCTGATTGTTTGCTATGGGCAACAAAGTGAATTTTAGTACATCCAGTAGAGTGCGCTGTGGAGCTCCTCAGCTCTTTTCCCATAAGCCATTGCTTTATGCAAAACAGTCAGTGAGGTCTGAATGGCAAGTAAACCCTCACACCGACCAATTTATTGGTTCCTCTCCTCAAGGAGAGATTTCTCCCCTTTTGAATTATAGACCTAGACAGTTTTCATACATGTGGCCCATTATCTCTCACAAGGTTAGCTTTTACAGATAAGCAGTTGTTTTCACTCCTCAGAGCACCTGTAGCTCTGTTTGCTGAAGATTAGCTCTCCTGTACTGCTCTTTGTAATGTCTCAGCTAGTTACTGAGAAGCTAAATATGCTAATCACTGCTATAGAACCACCCACAGCCTGATCAAGGCAGAGTGTAAGAAAATCTGATGTGACTCTAAAACTGTATGGTGAGAAAACCCCTTTAACTCTACTTGGGCTCCTAAACAAATCCTAATTCCCACAACCTAAGACTAGCCTCTGTTCAGTGTACACATTTTGTAATTTCTTTTCAACAGAGCAAAAAAGCTTTGCAAATGCTAGAAGTTCCCACCAACCCAACTTCAATTTTCAAATGTATTACCATTGAAATGAAACAGCAAAATATGTCACATCAAAATAACTCATCTCTTAAGAATAAAAATACCCTGAAGATTTTCCTTGTTTGTTACTGTAAAAATCCCTGCAGTAACTACCCTATATATCCGCCATAATCATGATTTATTTCTATCCATAGTTTTCTCTTTCACTTCCCTTAGCAAACGTGCAAGAAATAGAAGAATTTCTTTAATAAATATAGTGCGGCTTCATAATAAATCAACTTGCCATTGATAAAGAAGGAAGGGGAAATACAGGTAAAGTGATCTTCAATGCATATGATCATTGCAGATTTTCCAGTGGAAAGGACGCTCTAGAGCTGAAGCTTCTTTAACACTGCTCAAAGGTTACTAGGACTTGCCTTAAAGGGGTTGTCTCACTACACGGATTGCTCTTTATGTTAAAGATCTTGCAAAAACAAGTCACTTTGCAATATGTGTCTATTAACAGTGTCCTACCTATTCCAAGATATCCCCTCTTGTATGGGCCGCATCAGCTCCTCAGGTCGCTATAGCTACAGACCTGTTTGCTCTCTCCTCATAGGCTGCCAGTGCTGGTTGCTATAGCTACAGACCTGGCTTCTACTGCAGCCTAGTAGACGCCAGTAAACACGCCCCTGAATTGAAAATGAAACCAAGAAAGAGGACTGAGGTAAGATGAATCAACGTAGTGAGACAACCCCTTTAACATTTTAATTGAATTGTCATTGGAATCACTTCTAACTACAAAGCAGAACTTTCCTGTCCGTGGTGTAAGGGGACAGCCAGACGGTAATGGTGAAAAATGCCGGTTGGATTCTGTTTAGTATCCAGATGCAGAACTTTACATTGAACCTCATTTGCCAAGTGGATGGCACATTTAGTATTGCATTTGTGCCAGAATTCTCATGCTATTTGCAAAAATACTATTGTACAAGCTTCACACCACAATTATTTTGCTTTTTAGACAGTTTTTAGACAATTCTGTGTGGCCAATATAAAAGGTGCTGGTCTTCTAGGTAAAATCGGCATGGATTTTCGTGTAATGCAGTGCTCCAAAAAAATGCGGCAACATTTTGGCACAGTTGGTAGTATAAAGCAAGCCATCTAGCAGAAGGTGTAAACTTAGGCTGTGTCTACACTGCACAGCATCACGATCGTGTCTTCGGCGCTTTTAGTTTTTTAAAAGTGCCGAAGATACGATTGTTCGTGCGGCCCCATAGAGGCAATAGAAAAGACGAGCTGCTGTCTACACAGCTCGACTTTTCTCCGCTCGTCTTTCGGTGCGGGCGTATTATACAACATGTTGTATAATATGCCGGCGCTATTAGTTTTCTTGGCATCTTTTCAGCTCATACAATTGTATGGGCGACGACAAAAAAACGATACACGACCGCGGTTTTTGCGCAAAACACGACAAAAAACGCGGTCCTGCATTGGAAAAAAAACAGCCGCTTCCTGGCCGTTTTTGCCCGATGCAGTGTAGACATAGCCTTAGACTTAGACAGTCTAAACATGCACCAGAGTTATCATAAAGTTAATAAATGTGGTGCATTGTAAGACTGACTAGTCTAAGTTTACACTGTCCAAGTATTAGTATTGATAAATCTGTGTCAGTGTGTTCAAGTCAAGTTTTTGCAATTTATGCACATCTTCCATAGGTTGCACTACACCACATAGCTTTGTGTTATCTGCAGAAATACTAGCAGTACTATGAATGCCTTCCCTTATATCATTAGTAAATAAATAAAATTAGACTTAGTACTGAACCTTGGGGTACATACCTTATAACCAGGGAATATATAGGCTATGTTCGCACTGCGTAATTGCGGGGCGTACTGTACGCCCCGCAATTACGCAGGGTGTTTGGGAGTCGCTCTGATCGGAGCGTACTCCCGCGACGCGCGAGGGGATGGGAGGGGGGGGCGGCAACTCCATAGACTGTCATTACTTATGCGCCGCGAATAAGTGACATGACATATTGTATTGTAGGCCCGGGGAAAGGAGGCGTAATCCATAGTTCTCTATGAGAACTGTGGATTACCGTAATTTCGGTGCGCATCTCGCTCGTATTAGAGCGCAAATACGACGCGAAATACGCGCCGAAATTAGCCCGTTTGAACATACCCTTAGAGTAGGACACAATGGAAAATCATAGCTGTTGCCTTTCAGTGTATGGAGATTTCACTCCAGCACTGGAGATCCAGAAGGGAAAGACACTCCAACAGTGTCATCATTCTCCAGGATCCATGGGAGAAACTGGAACCCAGATGGTTGTGCAGGTACCATTGATGTACCAGCAAGCTTGTACAGCCATAGGCATCCACAGGCTCGGACTGGCCCACAGTAGAACAGGAGGAACCCCCGGTGGGTCCCTCAACATAGCAGGCCTGAAGTTTCTTATAAACTGTATATACATCCTTGGAAAGGCAGAGAGAAAGGCCTCGTTCACACGGCTTATTTCTCCGCGGATTGGCGCCGTACTCCGGGCCGGATTTGCGCTGCAGTATGGCGCCAATCCGTAGGAATAATTACGGTAATCCACTGCTCTCATAGAGAACTGTGGATTCTGTCTCTTCTCCCCGCTCGGCGAATCCGCCGCGGGGGGAGAAAGTGACATGCACATTATTTACGGCGCGTACGCGCCATAAACAATGCATTATCTATGGGCCGGGGAGCGGCGCCCCTGCCGCGCTCCGGACCCGCCCCTGTCTCGCCCCTTATTCACGGCGGATTTGTGAGCGCAATCCGGCTCACAAATCCGTCGGGAATAAGCCGTGTGAACACGGCCAAAGAGGCAAAAAGCAAGAGGCAGAGTATAAGAGGCGTGTACAGTAGCTGTAGGGTGGGATCCCAGAATAAAATTCCACTGGTGGTCCTAGACCCCTCAGTCCGACACCGAGTTTCATTTCTGGTGCATGAGACCCTACCCTAGAGGAGAACCACTTCAGCAACAAATTATCTACGTAGCCAGCTATAGAAAAACACTCAGGGCCTTATGTATGAAACTGTCTAGCAGTTAGATTCTTTGTTGCCGATAGCAACCATTCATAGCACATAGCAACCAATCAGAGCTCAGCTTTCATCTCATATACTGCTCTGAGAAAATAAAAGCTGTGCCCTGATTGGTTGCAATGTGTCTACAGCGACCTACCCTACAAAAGTCCTCTCCAGTGACACAAGCCGTCTCCTCACTGATGTTCATCCTGGCACCAACAATGTTATTAGCTTGGATACAATAGGTCGCATATGTTTATTTGATCACACGATTGACACTGGTGCCTGGGAGCTGCTGCTTTCATTTTTTTTATGAGGTGGACATAAGGGATAGTACACTTTAAGGCAGTGTTTCTCAACTCCAGTCCTCAAGGCACACCAACAGGTCATGTTCTCAGTATCTCCCACAGAATGCACTGACAATAATGAGATCACCTGTGCAATGCTGAGGAAATCCTGAAAACATGACCTGTTGGTGGGTCCTGAGGACTGGAGTTGAGTAACACTGCTTTAAGGGATAGTGCACTATTGCTTTGCAGAACTGAAACAGTGTACTATGTGGACAGCTGCTTCTCTCAGTATTTGCTAAGTCATGTACTTGCTTCTGCTTATATCTATTGAACTGCCCTCATAACAGTTTCTGGAAAACACCAGGTATAACCAAGAATGCGAGAAAGCATTGACATTGCAAATCCAAAACAAACTGATTTACAGCGAGGGAAATGCACCGTACATACTGCACCTCTAAATAGAACAAGGAAAAATTCCAGCATAAAACCTTCAATCGTAAAATTCATCTTTGAACGTCATCTAGAGCCACTGCTTACGCGTTCCAGGCTTATAGCAACCCTTAGTCATAGCATACTGGAGCACATAGATGAGATCATTAGAACAAACACTTCAAAGTACAGTGTCACAAAAGTAAGTACACCCCTCACAAGTTTGTAAATATTATATTATATCTTTTCATGGGACAACACTGAAGTTGTGACACTTTGATACAATGTAAAGTAGTCGGTGTCCAGTTTTTATAACAGTGTAAATTTGGTGTGCCTTCAAAATAAGGGGCTGTTCACACGGCTTATTCTGGGACGGATTCCAGCCGTACTGCGCGCCATATTTGCGCTGCAATACGGCTGGAATCCGTCACAGTCATTACGGTAATCCACTGCTCTCATAGAGAACTATGGATTACGTCTCTTCTTCCCGCTCGGAGAATACGACGAGGGGGGAGAAAGTGACATGCACATTTTTTACGGCGTGTACGCGCCAAGAATAATGCATGTCTATGGGGCAAGCGAGCTGCCGGCCCCCTGCCCCACTGCACGGCAGCCGGCGTAATTGCGGCGCGAAATCCGTCCCGCAATTACGTCGGCTTTAAGCCATGTGAACATTGCCTAAGGGTACGTTCACACGATGTACTGCGGAGTGTACAGTACGCGGCGCAGTACATCATGTGTTTCGGGAGCTCGCGCTGATCAGCCGGCCTCATTGACATTCATTACTCGCGGCGCGTATTCCCGGTGATCGTATTGTATGAGCGGGGAGAGGAGGCGTAATCCATAGTTCTCTATGAGAACTATGGATTAACCTAATTTTGGCGCTCATCTAGCCTGTATTAGAGCGCAAATACGCAGCGAAATGTGAGCCGAAATTATCCCGTGTGAACATAGCCTAACTCAACACAGAGCCATTAATGTCTAAACCACTGGCAACAAACGTGGGTACAATCCTGATGGTGCCCCTGGACCTGTAAGAAGTGAAGTGGGCATATTCATATGTTATACTCATAAAAATTAGCACCTAGAAATGGTCAATGCTCCAAACAACCAAGTCTCTTTTTGCAAATGTGGTAATTCACAGCAACGTTTCAGCAAAGGCCCTTCTTCAGGCTTTTCAAAATAAGGGCAATTGCTAGCAGTAATGGCTACAAGCAGGGGCAGTACTGGCAGTATTCTTGTAAGGGGTGCTGACCGAGAAAAGGCCCGCAGATATGGTGCAGATAGGAATGGATAATAGGCAGGGGAGCCCAGCCAGGTGCTTTGGTTGTATGAGGCCTTGAAATTAAAGGGGTTGTCTCACTAAAAAGAATTAGCTTTCAACATGTAGGGAACACGAAATGAAGACGTTTTCCAAATATATTGCTTTGTTCATTTTTTTTGTTAAGGAGCTACAAGTGATTTTATCACCTTCTGTGCTCTCTCTGGTTTCCCAAGTGACAGACCTGTGTACTTCTTCTACCCTGCTGTTTGTTCTATCTGATAGAAGGGAGTGAGGTCACACAGGTCTTGAAAGCTTGTGTGTTACCTGATCTTTCAGACAAAAGACAGTAATTACTACTGTTTACTTTAGCTCAGCAGCTTCTCCTGTCCTGGTAGAAGGTAATTTATCTAATCTAGACTAATAATCAGAGAAGTCTGAATACATGGCGCTCATATGCTAATTACAGACAGCTTGACCAGGAAGTGACAGAGCAAAGCAGCATTATTTCATTCATGCATCCTATGAAATTATGAGATGAGACAACCCCTTTAACGACGGTAGTGTCCTGTATCAGCGGTTACCGGATGTGCCCGTAGTGAGGCAGCAGCAGGAGTACCAAGTGGTGTTGTAAAAAGAAGGGCCCTTGCCCGAAATGTTGCTTTACTAACTATATAACATGACACAATGGATATGGTTTTTATGACATGGAAGATATAATAAAGCTGTGAAGCGCCACATTTGCAAAAAGAAACTTGCTTGTTTGGAGTGCTGATCATTTCTATGTGCTATTTGTCTCATTTTGATGGTATATGAGGAGGACTATCCTCGGCCTGACACCCTATCTCGCCTTAAGAGTCAAGTTTGCTGCTTGTACAATGAAGATCTGTTTGTAAACACTCAGAAACATTGGTTGTGCGGTTGATTAAAAAAAAAAAAAATGTGGGTACTGCTACCTAAATTAAAAAAAAAACCCTCACACTCCCCTTACTCCTCACCTCCGTTCCAGCACTGGCTTTGTGGGTGTCTCCAATTTCTTCTTCCAGGAGTAGCCGCAGATTGGTAGCAGCGGTTGGGTGCTTCTGCTTACATCACCGCACAGAGCTGGTAACGTCCGAATCGTAATGTGATGTGCAGCCTGTGAACATTGCAACCAATTAGCGGCTGCAACACTGAGGTCCTGTTCGGAAGAGAATGAAGGTGCACAGAAGACCGAAGAGAGGAATGGAGGAGTGTAGACGTTTTATATTATATTGGGCTGCAGTAGCTTACTACTTCATTTGTGGTATGAACTGGATAACCCTGGAGGCTCCCACTTCCTGTTCAGGCTGTGGACAGTTCTACAGCAGTGACTGACATTTCAGCTCTGCTATTCCTAGCTGAGCCTGTAAGAGGGCCATTGGTGATGGAGGGTTTTAAACAGCAGGGCACAAGGCTACAGAGCTCTAAAGGGTTAACAATTGTCAGTAAGAAACAAAAAGAAGCTCCAGTGCTGCTGATAAAACATAGCAGGCCATCCCAACCAGGGCTGTTAGATCAGAGATTGGTGGTCGGTAACCTAGGGAAGTTTGTGTACACAAGCAGGAGATAAGAAAAGTTGTAGCTCTGAGGAAAGCAAGAACAGAACAGCATTGTATTTGGTAATAGTCTTTACTTACCAGTGTTTACATTTGTAAAGCTAAATCAATGAGATGGAAATGCTCCCTTAGAGCTGCCTACTTTTGACAGTGGGCAGTATAGGTCTTCTGTTAGCAGTGACATTTTTTGGTGTCAATGCCTCAGAGTGGGGTTAGTGGCTCCCAGTGCCATAGCTACCCTAAGGAGGTGTACCTAGCAGCCCATGAGCACTACAGTGGTCAGTGTAATTCTTTGATTGGTGAGGTATGAGACCAAGGCATGACCAAAGAGGACTCCTCTGACTGATTGGGTCTCTCAATGCACAATGGAGACTGGGGAAATATTTCACGGTCAGCCCTGGGGACCTAGAAAAGACCCCAGGGCTGTCTGTGCAGTAACCTTGTTAGGGCACACTGTCTGTTGCCCTAACAGTAGTTTGCATCATACAGACACAGTCTATAATGTATTAGCATACAGGAGTATCAAAGAAGTTTTGCCACGATCTCATTTCATACCTCCTGCATCCAGCTCTTCAGCTCTGTGTGCTCAGAAGGGGGCGTGTGTGATTTGTATGAATTGCATATCATGTGACCCAGCAGGATGACATCACCAGGCCTTTCCTCAAAGAAGGGTCTGTTTATGTAAAAAGCTGTGAATAGCTACAATATAGCTCATTGGTAAAGTTTTTGTCTCACAGCACAAGGGTCCTAGGTTCGAATCCCTGCAGGAACCAAACATGTGTTGTTGTTTTTTCTCTTTATCAATGCACAGACCTCATTGAGGTTTCTTTTTTATTTATTTGCACTGTTTGACTAATTACTAAGGAGTACAGAGGACGGGAGTAGAATGACAGCACCTGGGGATTGAACACTCGGTAACTGTCTGAGAGGAGAGGTGATGTCTGAGCATGTCTGGCCAGGACTGAGGAGCTCTCAGCCCTGGTCGTATCCCCTGGAGATGAGCTGTAAATAGTGGATCACTAAAGGAGCAACTAAGATAAAAACGATGCAGAATTTCAAATAATGATGAATGGTGAAAATGTTTATTATTTAATTTGCATGCTTCCCACATCAATTTTACTTTGTGGCAAAATCCCTCAATGGGATGAAAAAAGTGAAAAACATAAAACGTGTGCAAAAACAAAAAAATTAAATTAATATAAATAATATATTTTATATACATTACACAGAAAAAATAAATAGCTTTTAATAGCTCTCATTTATCTGATAAAAAAACCAAAAGATTTCACCTGATGAAAACACTCGGCAAAAGGAAACAATGTAAATATTTAGGTTTAAAAAAAAATAATCTGGATAATAGCACCATCTAGTGTTTGGCGTTATGTATTAGTTTTAAATTGGTTAACGCTTGCAAAAAAGTATATATATTTTTAAAGCGAATGTGTCATTAAAAATGACTTATTGTTTAACTCACATTTTTATGTTCAACACATTTTTAAAGAATTTTTTGTTTTTTTTTAAATTTCATTTTCCACACCACTTTCAGTATTTTTTTAAATAATTCTTACGTCCTGCAGTTTTCACTTTGGCAACTAGGCCTAATAAGATTCTTACACTTCCTGTTCTGTACAGAAAGATTCTCAGTTGTCTGCTCATTATCAGCACAAAGAGGGTCAAACTGAAAGGAGACACCTGTGTGAATAGATAACACAGGATCCACCAGTCACAAGATGAGAAAGACACAGTTCACCGTAACACCTCCATTCACACTGATTTCTTTCCAGATCACAGAGCCTAGAAAACTCTCCTATAGAAGTGAATGGGACTGAGTCAGTCTTAAGTCTCCTATGTGCATGAAGCTACTGTAAAGCATCTCTCTGACTGCTGTTAAAGTAGTGCAAACAAGGCCCAGTGGCCTAAGTGAAAACTGCAAGACTTAAGAATTATTTAAAAATATTGAAATTGTTATGAAAAATAAAAAAACAACAACCAAAAATTCCTACAAAATGTTTTTTAAAGGGGTTTTGCCAAAAAGTGAGTTCCTTTCCTAACAGGCTGATACTCCCCACTTAACGCCTGAAAAAAGGGGCGTTGTGTTTCTGTGTTTAAAAAAAAACAAGTACCTCCTCTGTGATGTCATCACTCCACCTCCCATGCACGCTCCTGATATTCAGTCTCTGTAGTTGAGCAAACATTGTTTTGCTAATACACAGAGGAGAACTGTATTGTGCACAAGCTATATGAGTTTTATTTCTCCCTCTTATTTGCTCAGGAGAGAAGATAAGCTCAGCAGGCAGCCTTCTTTCATTCCTCCATGAAAGCTGCAGAGGGAGAGGGAGGGGGGCTGAGCAGAGAGCTAGGGAGCGTCTGCAGGTTTACTCGGATAATTACATTACAACCAGTGGATTCTCTATACAAAAGATACAAGATCTTTTTCCCCAGTCCCTTCAAAGCTCGTTCATGTTCCCTGCCATATAAGAAGTGCAAACAACGCAAATGTGGCCAGATCAGCTTCTGTCAGCTCCTGGTCATGTCTAACATAAACTGTCAGGAAACCACGGGCATGTAATGAAGGCTGTAACTCTCAGAGGCTTCACTTTTTTGATGACATATATTTAGAAAAGTGATTAAATACCCATTTTGGAGGATCCCACGTCAACATTAGATCGTGGCAAAACCCCGTCTGTAGATTTTGCATTGGGGCCTAGGAGCTTCAGTTTATGTCTCTGAACTTGCATGACATATCCAACACATTTATGGCATAGTGATGCAGTCTATGCCCTGTAGCAAGATTGGGACTGAGGGACCCCATTTCTGGAGAGTATTAGAGTAGAGTAGAGTATTTACACAAATGCTATTGTAATCTAAAGGCGTTTTCTGAGTTAGAAAACCTATTATTATATATCCTATTATAAAATTCTAAGTCCTCTGTTCATGTGCCTCATATTTTGAGCATAGTGGAGGATGGTTACAAAGAGTGTCTCTCGATCTGGAGGACCTGCTCTGCCCTGCATTACACAGGCTGTCCATTGATATAAATAGGCAGTGTGTAATGCCTGATTTCTCCTGTGGTGGCGCTACTGGGAAACCAAACACTGCCAGATTTCCTCACAAGCTACAGCTTATTGTTGGGGGTCCCAGCAGGGTGACACTTTGTGATCAATTTATTTTCAAAGGACCCTTTTAATAGGGATTATCCAAACCCTTTGAGCTCAGTTTAATTGACTTGCAGAGAACCCGGTGTTTCAGCTTTAATACAGACCCTAAATTGCAACTGAAACCATTGTATGGTTTGCTCACACAATGTAATTTTGAAATATAACTTTATGTTTCAAAATGAGCATCAAATTCCGCCTCTACTCAGGTGTATTTTTTGGAAAGTGTGGAGTGTATTTGATGGTGTTTGTGCGCTGAAAATACGCTCCCTCATTCGTTCCATAAGATTTTACTGGCGTAAATGCCTTAAGAATTGGCCAGGCACTTAAATTTATAAAAAAAAGTAAAACAGTTATCCCTTCATGGGTTTTTTTTAAAAAAAAAAAAAAAGTAAAAAACATAAAAAGAGTAGAAAAAATAAATAAAATAAATATTTCATAAAAAAAAATTGCTGCATACGTTACACACTCTTACAACACACAACAAACACCAACACGAACACATCACCAACACACACCACACACCACAACCTTACAACACATATTAGGTAGTGTCTCACACAGCAGCTATAATAACCTGTAGAATTAATCTGACAAGTTATTACATGTGGAATGTGAGTGGTGAAAAAAAAAAGAAAATTTAGAAAGAATATTGAAAACAAATTCTGCAATAATTTATTAAGTGAACTTAAACTATTACCCCCAAAAGTACAAATTGTCCCGAATAAAACAAGACCTAATACAACAACATCATTGAAAACATAAAAAAGTTACGTATGTTGAAAAAGCACAAGGAGGCAAAAACTTGATAAATTTGGTGGTCATATGGGCGACATGTCATGATCGGGGCTGTGCAGCAGAATTCTTGCGGCCTCAAAAGCTGCAGTAGACCAGTTCTATAGATGTGTGAACAGGCGTGCTCCAAACTTTTGCGCGTTACGTGCCTCAGTGCCGCATCAAAGACACTTTTTAGCGCGCTCCATGCTTTTGACGGCGGTCGCCACCACATTAGTGATCTTACTTTGGACACCAAAATATCGTTTGGCGCAGAACTGTTAGAACAGCAAGACCAGGGTTAAGGTTGTGTGCCTGAGCACCCGACTTTGTGGTATTGGTCTACACTGTCATGTATGTATGTAAAGCAGGAACGCCAGACCAGTGTAAAGGTGTGTGCTGAGCCAGACTTGTGTAATTGGCTCTAACACTTTTTTGCCCGGTATGTATGACCTGCAGAAGAACAGACTACAGACAGGGTAAGGTGGTGCTGAGCCAGTGGGGACTTTTTGTGGTTTTGTCTCTACATGCTCTGTATGTGTGACCCTGCAGAAAGAACAGACCAGGGTAAAGGTGGTGCACTCGAGCCAGGCTTGTGGTATTGGCTCTCTCCACTGCCATGTATATATGAACTGCTAATAAGAACAGCCAGGACCAGGGTAAACGGTGGTGCAAGGAGCCTAGACTTGTGTGGTATTGGATATACACGCCACTGTATGTATGACCTGCAGGAAAGAACAGCCAGAACCAGGGTAAAGGTGGTGGCTGAGCCTAGACTTCTGGTTTGGCTCTTCATTGGCCATGTATGTATGAATTGCAGAAGAACAGACGTAGGGTAAAGGTGGTGCTCTGAGCCAGGAACTCGCAGGTATTGTGCTCTAAACTCTGCCCTGTATGTATTGATCTGAAGCAAAGTATAACGGCCAGACCTAAGGGTAAAGGGTGGTGGCCTGAGCCAGATTGTAAGTATTAGCTCTACCTGACTGTACTGTATGACTGCAGAAGAACTGAACAGTGGTAAAGGTGGTGCCTTGAGCCAGTCTTGTGGTATTGGCTCTATCCTGTTCCTGTATCTATGAAAACCTTGCAGAAGACAGACCAGTGGTAAAGGTGGTGCATGAGCCAGAACTTGTGGTATGCGTCTCTACACTGTCATTTGTATATATGGACCAGCGCATAAGAACAGGGTTAATTCTGTCTCATACATTCAGGGCCGCAGGTTCTACCAGTACCGTAAAAGCAATTTAGATTGGTCTATCAGCTCCAGGTTTATACATGTGTCCTAATAGTACGCGTTTCTAGGCGTTCGGCTCTCTTAAGGGGGTTAAATACCATAGAGCTTCCAGAGGTAGAACCCATATATGAATCATTTATCCTGTGGCTATGCCACACAGGTATGGGATGGGAATACCCCTTTAACTTTTTGTAAGGTAAATCTGATGTAAGGGTGTGTTCACACGACGTAATTGTACACGTTTTGTGCCGAAATATGTGCCAAAATAAGCTTCAATAACCAATGGTATTTGCGCTATGTAATTGATTCCTAATGCGTAACAATTACATGCCTGTAAATTTACAACAAACCTGCTAATATTTTTTTATTATAACATACTTGCGGCACGTATTTTGGGACAATTTCACTCCGGTGAATACCGGGAGCTACTTAGACTCGCTACTGGTGTGCATTACTAGCTATTGCTTGCGGTGGTTCAGAGAATCCATCTACACCCGTGACACTGGTCTTAGAATATGTTGAGGCAAAACAATTTTTTTTAAAATTAATAATAAAAATGTGTTTATCCGCCAGTTTTATATCTGAACACACACAGAATAGTCCATGTGGGTTTTATGTACACAGTCAGATTTGCCTATGTCATCCCAATAAGTACATATTTTACGTCCATTCGCTGTTTAATGGTGCTATTGAAGTGGGCCTCCATGCTCAGGGGGAAACCCCCCTGCTCCACACCCAGTGGGTGCCGTGCGCAATTATTTCATCCATACATCTTGTATCTGACGCAGGATGGAATTTGGTACATAATTCTCGATCACCAGCGATGTTTTTTAAATACTTAAATACTCTTTGATGCTATGGTAAACGCGCCTGTGGCACATAATTGGTTAGAAAGGGCTGCCCATTTATCCCTGCTTATCGACGAAAGGATCACCGGAGCTGTTTGGTTGCCCCGATAGCGAGGGGCCTAATGAAGGCGTACAGTCCTGCTGTGATTGTATACATATTACACCCTGCCAAGCCTTAGGCAGGGTGTGATAGGAGAGCAATGAAATGCTCTATTCCTATGGAAACATAGAGTAACGGCAGATTGCTCTTGGCACCACCAACACGCAGTGGTATAAGCACACTGGGAGCGGAGATGTCTAAGTAGCTCCCAGTATTCACCAGAGGCTCCACTGCAAAGCCGGGATAGGACCTTGCTTGTTGGAGGGGAAACTAACGAGTCGCTCCCTGACGTGACTTGATTGCGATGGGAGCCGGAATGCAGCGTGGTACAGAGTCGGCAGGCTGAGGTGTAGTCGGGGACAGGTGATAAGGTCAGGGCGGGCGACAGGCAACGTGGTCAGGAAACAAAAGCAGGAAGGGACGGTACGCAGAAAAGGCAAAACTCTCTCCAACACTCTCTCAGAACACACCAATACTCTGACAATACTCTGCTGGAGGAGTCAACAAGATATAGGGTCAGCGCCCGGCAATTAACTAGTTACCGGTGGTCTGGCCCTTTAAATCTTGAAGGGCTACTAGAGCGCACGCTTAGGAATGCCGAGGCACAACGTGTGCAGTCACTCGGGCAGACGCTGGGTACAGGGACATTGAAGGAGCCAGGCGCCGACAAGGTAAGTAACAGGATGGGGATGAGGGAGCAGAGTGGGGTACGTGGCAGACTCCATGAAAGTCAGTATATACTTTATTACAGAGGTTTCACAAGCCTGTCCTAATAATAGGCACCCAACAGGTCATAATATTCTGGCTTTTTCTTTGCATGTTGCTCAGGTGAAGTCATTAATTGTCAGTGCATTGTTCTGCCACAGGTGTTATCATTATTGTCACCGTGCATTCCTCTGTACACCTGGTTAGACGTCCATTATTGTCTCAGTGCATTATGTGGGAGATCCTGAAATACCTGACCTGTTGGTGGACCTTGAGGACTGGAGTTGTGGGTCTAACACTGACTATTCTTTAATTCATACACTACTGCAGTCATTGTAAAGTGAGCGACTCGGAGCTACAAGACCACTTAGAGGACCATAAAAAATTATGTGTTGAAAATACTAATAAACGTTTTAAACTATAAAAATTTAAAAAATTCCGCGCTGTCCCTATGTTTTTCTAATAAAAAATAAAACTATAACCTCAAAAACAAAAAAAAAAAAAAATTACGCAGTAATTGGTATTGCCACATCTGTAAAAATCAATCTAAACGACAGTATCATTTACATGTTATCCTCGCCACTATGAAACGCTTTATGTGTAAATGAAAAAATAAACCAATGCACAGAATAGATTTTTTTTCAGTTATCCACCTCTCCTGGACAAACACAGTGATACGACAAAAGTAGGCATTGCTCACTTCAAATTAGTACTTAAATAAATTACACCTCACCCTGCAAAAAATGAGTCATCACATACATAGGTCCTACGGTGGAAAAATAAAAAAGTAATTGGTCTCTGAAAATGATTGAACACATGAGCCAAATTCGAAAAATAAGGGTATTTTTGTGTCTCAAGCTGAGGCGCGCAAACATTAGGACAAACTATGTGTTGCAGTAATTTGGTATTCACTGGAATTCATATTTGATCTGTCAACGAAGAAAGAGGACAATGTAACTTATTACCACAAGTGAACGCTCCGTAAAGACTAGAAATGCTGCATTTTCAACTCACAAATATATATTTCTTGTCTTCCCAGTCTAACAGGATTCCTAAAAATATTTTTTGGGTGTTGTAGGACTGATTTACCAACTTTCACCAAATATATGATTCAACATGTTGATGCGGGTAAACTCTGAGGGGAGTATATAAATTGTAGATTTCAAATCTCTGCGACCACTACCATAATGTCATCCAGAAATAGAAATGACTGTAGTAGAGTTTACTGGATTGGCCGCCGCGATCCTAGTCCCCAGACCCGCTCCAACCAATCAAACACTTGTAGGGGAGAGTTGAAGAAAAAGCATAGTATTTGTATCCAGTCCATCTGACACTCCAACATTGGAATGCGGGGGAGAGACCTGGGATCAGATTTTTGAGTTCAAGACTATGCTTGAATCTGATCCAGAGCCCCAGTAGGTTTCAGTGCAGAGCTGAAGAAGCAAAAAGGTGGTATACAGCAAATATACAACTCGTAATAGAAAAATTAACATTGTAGATTTTTAGGAGAAAAACAATAACAACGAAAGAATCTGCAGAAATAAAGCAGAGCTAAAAATCATTGTGCAAGTCACATATATGTGTTAAGATCGGTAAGATGGACTGTATAGTGTAAAATTATGTGGTCAACGCTCATGTACAAAAGCTGTAGCTGATGGCCGAGTGATTCTGGAGCCTGAAAGTCTAAAAGTTCAAATCTTTGTTACCATTTTGCTTGTCAGTGTAGCTTTTCGACTACAATTGGAATGCCAGAAGTTTTCCCTATATCACTATATAATCACTAAGACATACACATGCATGTTTTTCATGATCTATCTGAATCATGAATTCAGAATAATCCTTCTCTGTTTTATGGTCAATTAGGAACCTAAAATTATTTGTATATGCAAAATGCCAAGATAATGGGAGGAGAGAATTTTTTAAAGCATTTTTATTACTTTCTGTAAGTCTAGTAGTTTTACTACACTAGGCATTACTCTGCCTTTAAATACAATATGTGGGACAGCCCCTTATGATGATGTCTTGCTTCTTTGGAAGCTTCTGATAGGTAGTATTGGCCCAACATCCTGAGTTTATGTAAGAGACACTCCTGTGGATTGTATTTTAAAGCACACCAGGACAACACTGCTTCTGTGTGTAAAATCATAGGAAGTAGTGTTTAAAGAATCAGCCAGTAATCGATATCTGGAAGAGCAATTGTGGGACTTACACAAGTCTGGATGTGATATAGTGTGAGTGAGAGCAATTTCCAGATACCTGAAGGCTTCTCGTTCACCTGTACAATATCTATTTATACGACAAGAACAAAACAAGATGGGAAATGTCAGCTATATCATACCACTGAGAAAGGAGACGGGTTCTGTGTCTCAGATATGAAGTGCTTTTGCATGTCCAAACCATGTGACTCATAATCAACCCAAGGAACAAAAGCAACAAATGACATTGTGAAACATGCTGCAGAAGCTGGTAAGATTGTGTAATTCATCCACAATGTGGAAGTGAGTACTGTATCACAACATGGGCTGTAAAGACCAATCTGGCCATGAAGATAGCCACTACTCTCCAAAAGAGTAGTATATTAGATCCAGATTAATGTGTTGTGTGCGAAATGCACACAGGAACATAAAAACCGTACATTTATGGAGACGTCCTGTGGTCTGACGATAACTAAAACTGGTACCTGTCTTGGCCAATTAATTACCATTGTTACGTTTGTGAGGCAAAAGAGGTGACGTTTGAGGGCCTTCATTTTGCTCAGAGTGAAATTCAAAACTTTCATCATCTGTGTTAGCACGCTCCTGATGGAGCACTGACCTTCATCTCCACATGTAGATGCGCTCCCTGAAAGATGATGATGCAATGTGACCGACAGCTGACGATTAAACGGTTTTGAAAGTCTGATGTGGGGACATTGAGTTGACTCTACCTACCAGTTAAAAGGGGTTTGCCACGAAGTGAAGTGTGTTGCTCTCACACGAAGAGAAGATAAACCAGGCAACCTCAAGGAGGAGAGGGTGGGGGGGCTGACGAGAGAGCCAGTAGAAGCAGGAGCGTGTGCATATTTCGTTCTTCAAATAATGAATTACAACCAGTGGATTTTCTATGACAAAAGAAAACAGGAATCTTTCTCCACAGTCCTCTAGCAAGCTCCTTCATGCTCCCTGTAATAGATTAAGAAGTGCAAACACGCAAGTGCGGCACCAGTTCAGACACCTGTCCAGCAACATCCCCACGGGTCGTGTCTAATTGCTAAACTTTCAGGAATACTAAGGGGATTATAAAAGAAAGCTGCAGATCTCAGAGGCTTCATTTTTTTAATAAGATATATTTAGATAAAGTGTGTTAAATACCCAATTTTGAGGATTCCCACGTCAACATGACTTCGTGGCAAATGCACCCTTTAACCACACTTAAGGACCCAGCTGTTTTGACCGACTTCCTGTCACAGCTCCGCTATTGTTTTGAAATCTGACATGTCGTCATTTATATGAGAAAAGATCGTTTTTCTTTGGACATTTTACCTATCCATGTGATTCAGAGATTTGTTGTTCTCGTGACACATTGCTGCTTTAAAGTTAGTAAGAAATTTTTATCCATGTGACAATCCTTGTTTGTTTCGCTGTGAAAAATATCAAAAATTTCATGAAAATTTGGAAAAATTAGCGATTATGAAAGTTGCCAAAATGTCTGCGTGCAAAGGACAGATAATTATTAACCACAAAATAGTTTATTAACTAGACATATACCATATGTCCCCTATTGGTTGGCATCATTTTTTAAAATGTCCTTTTTTTTTTTACGACATTGTGAGGGCTTAGAAAATTTAGTAGTAATTTCTCCTATTTTCAAGAAATTTTGCAATATACAATTTTTTAGGGACAACACTCCAAGCTTCATGACGTGGCGTTTGAGGGGCATGCATGTTGATACCCATAAGTGACACCAGATCTGAGAAACTAGACCCCTTAAGTATTTACAACTACTATTTAGGAGTTTGATAACCGCATTTAGATATTTCCAGGAAAATCTAAAAAGCATTGTGGAGGTGACAATTTCAAAATTTCACAACTGTTTGATTTGCAAGGACTTTCAATTTCTTTATCCATTATTCACTGGTGAATACGGTAAATGTGACCAGGTAAATGCAAACTTAAATATCTCAATTCCCCCACGGTACTATTTCTTGCCATTTTTAGAGATATACCTTCATGTGGCCCTAGTGCATTTTTTGGCTAAACCATAGGCCCCTGATAGGTCGTAGCACCTAACGAGACATCTGCGGGTCTACATTTTCAATACGATTTTATTTTGGAACCAGGGCATGCGGGTGGGGGGTCTGAGAGAATCGAAAAAGGAGGGGGGGAGCTGTCAAAATCTACAATAACGCACGCACTAGGAACTATGACGGTAATATCATAAACCACACAGAGCAAACATCAGAAGAATCCATGGAAGTGCGAGCGAATCACCATATCAATACACAAGCATAAACATATACAAAACCCATCAAGCCCTAAGGTGCTAAAAGACTATTAAACAACCCCATAAAATAGACACCGCAATATTTGGAATACTAAACCCCTTAATTCGAATATTATCCTGGGGTGCATTGAGTATAGAGACCCACCTGGTGATTCCCCAATATTTTTTTTCGATAAGGCTGTGAAATTGAAAATAAAAAATTTCAATAAGATCATGCATTCTTTTAGCTTAAAATGTTTTATATATACAAGGGAATCTGGAAAACAAGAACCTTAGAAACTATTGTTAAGCAATTTCTGTGACCAAGTTCGGCAATTACCCTACCTGAGGGTGAAAACATCTGCCTGTGTGGGCGTCATCATGGGCAGGCGTATAAGGGACGGAGAAGGGAGCGCTAGTTTGGCGTGTTTGGAAGCGCAGATCTTTGTGGGGCCATCATGTCGCATTTGTCAAAGCCCCCAAAGAGTTGACAGTACAAGGACGAAACCTTCCAGATGTCGGCCGCCATTTTGAATCACACACCCATCAGGGATCTCATCTAGTGCGTGTCGTGCATTTTGGATGCACAGGTGTTCCATAGGTTGTGCTCTTTAGCATTTGGGCAATGAAAAATGGGGGGGGAAAAACGAGTTCAGTCATTGTTTTTTTGAGTTTCTCAATTTTACTGCTAATTCGCACGTTTGCAGTGTGAAACTGATGTGATTACTTTACTATGGGGGCGGTGTACAATTAACATTGATATAGATTTATATGTAGTTTATTCCTGTTTTATTACTTTTAACAGTAGATATGAGTCTTAAAAAATTGCGTTTTTATGTCTGTCGTCTTATTCTGACAGCTCTATAACTTTCGTTTGTTTTTGCGTGTGCAGAGCCTGTGTTTGCTCTTGTTTTTTGTCGGAATTGAGTTGGGGAAGGTTTCTTATTGGTACCTATTATAGGGTGCGTTTGATGCTATGTTCCTCTTTGCGTATTCAAGTTTATGGAGATGTTTTGAACAAAAATACAGCAAATTATTGGTAGTGTTTCTTTTAATTTTATTTTTTATGGCTCGGGTCACTCGCGACGTTATATATGTACATGCTAGCTTCGTACTGTCATGCTGGTCAATAACTACGATTACACAGATACCCTCAATTTGTATTATTTTTTGATTATGTTTTACTGATTTTGATACAATAAAAACACTTTTCATTCAACCATGGAGAATAGTTTTAGCATCGCGCCATAGTCCTGGAGAGCCATATTATTTTTAATTTTTCTGTGCTTGGAGCTGCTGTAGGGACTTGTTTTTTTTGCGAGATGATGTTGACATTTTATTAGTATACATACTTTTTGGGGGGGACAAGGCTTTTTTTAATCGCTTTTTGCAGACAATCCATTTTTTGAGAGGCCAGGGTGAAGAAAATACTGCAATCTAGTAGTGTTTTCTTATTTTTATTTTTACACAGGGGCTCACCCAGTGCAGTCAGTTCACGGTGGAGTGAACTGCGTGTAGCTGTTTGCTCTCGCTCTTTGTGGCTCAGCGACACGATCTTATAGCGGCAGGATACCCTATATTTATATAGTTTTTTTAATGTTGAAGCACTTTAAAAAAAAAGAAAAGTGTTTTTAGTGTGTAAAACATTATTTATGCATCCTATTATTCTGTAGAGCTATTACATTTTTTTATTTTCCTCGTTTATACTGAGACTGTTATTAAGGACTTTGTTTTGCTGGGATGAACTGACGTTTTAATTGGTACAACTTTGCGTTTTTTGGAGTTTTTTTGATCGACTTTTTATTCTCATTTTATGTGCTGCGGGATGAACATTAATACTTTATTTGACTGAGTGATTGTTTTTTGTCTTTCCTTTTTTTTTTTTATGGCGTTCACCCGTGTTACGGGTAAATTAAACATGACAAATTTATAGGGCAGGTCTCGTTACGCTACACGCGGGGATACTCCAAATTGGGTACTTTATTATTTTTGATACTTTTTTGGGGCGATTGGCGTTTGCGCTAAAGGGGGGAAAAAGGGCGGTGTTACGTATTTTTATTTTATTTTTCGTGTATGCTGTTTGTACGTTGATTTTTCACTTTTTTTGAAATGCGTATTTTGTTCACATTTTAAGTTTATTTTTTACAATTGTTCCCCATAGGGGATTTGAATGAGAGATCTTTAGAATCCTATCATTCAATGGAAATCAGTAATAGCCTATGTTGCTGTATGAACGCTTCTATGGTACACTGCTCAGTACATCCGATCACCGGCCCATGCCTACATGGGCTCACGGCTGCAAGCCGGGCAATCGTGACGTCACAGACATCCGGGGTGATGCAAGCAGATATTGCTGTGCCCTCCGTGATGTCTGTCAGAGGGCAGGGCCTACAACGGGACTCGCACGCTGATCAGATGCGCTGCTTGCGCCGGACAGAGACGCCAGGAGGAGCGAATTCCACTCCTGGCGGTATCCTTTGTTATTGCGACGACGATTTGCGCGAATATTCTTCAAGGGGTTAACGCCCCCCCCCCACAATGGAGTCGATCCGGGGTCTCGGGGCCGACGCTGCCAGGATGGCTCACGCTGTAATATACAGCTGACGCACACCGCGCCAGATCGCGCGAGTAACTATGCTTTAGATAGTTTCACAGCTCGGTCCCTCAGGACGTATCCATGGATAAGCCCAGGTCGATAAAGGGAGTCGAGTAAAATGTGTCTTGAAGTTGTATGGCAAGTCATTGGGGAGGCTAAAAACAAAATCCGAAAAACCGGGAGAGAGTGATAGACTTAATTCAGACAAATTTACCGAGTATGCTGCAAAACTTCACCAGCAGGTATGTGCTCCTTTATGTTGCAATCTAACATCTATGGGCATTAAAGCGGAGTCTATTATTCTTATTGAGCAGGCTGCTAGAATCGTGATCCCCAGAGGAATTGGCGTGTCTACACCAACCAAAGTAACGGACTCTGGGGCTGAATGTTCTAGGTTGCGTCTCTCGTCCTGCAGTGTATGGAGGAGTTGAGAGCAGAGACAACCCAGACAGTGGATCAATATATGAGGAGATGGGAAGAGTGGTTGGCCTTTACTGGATCCGCCGATTTTAGGTCACTGACTTTGGGAAAATAAGGCAGCTCTGACGCGGACAGCTTCTGCAGACTTTGAGTATTTCTTGACCAACAGGATTGGGGAGATGATTTCATGGGTATACCTTCAATTACTTCACGTTGGATTGTTAGTGTTTGTTGTGCCCGGTCGTCTTGCCCAGAGGTTTCTTTTATTTGTTAAAACTTGTTAGTATTCGAGCTGTTCTTTATTGTTGCTTTACTTCTTACCTGAAATTAGCAGTATGTTATTTTTATCTGATTTACAGATGTCTAGATTCAAAAAGACCTTTAGAGACTATTGCTTTCTCTCCGTTAAGTAATTAACGAGCTCTTGCTCTGTGTTCATCACGTAACTATTCTCGAGTGTTATTTGCCAGTCTCCATTCAGGTATACATACTGAGAGTCTTAATGTTCTCCGAATGTTGATTTCGTGTTGAATTCTTCCTTATACTGCTTCTTCTAATCTATGTAATATTGTCTTTAATAAAAGCCATTTTGAAAAAGTAAAAAAAAAAATCGAAAAAAAACGCCCAAAAATCTGTTCAAAAATCAGCTGCCATAGAGCGTTTCACAATTTTTCTGTTGGATCTGGTTTTCTCAGCCTACCACAGGTGTAACTTCAATAGCAAATTTTCCACCAGTTTACATTATTGTGCATGTTCCAATTTATTTGTCATAAATGGCAGTTTTGAAATCCGACCTTAGAAAATCCGAGCCGTGTACATTTCAGCTCACATTTTCTAGTTAGGTCGATGGGGATGAATTTACAGTCGGATTTTGGCGACTGAAAACCCATTGCAGTGTAGGCATATTCTAAGTCTGAAAAGATGTGATGTGTTTTAATTTTAATAAAAATGCATTCTTCATATTTTCCAAATATAATGGAACCTTGGATATTCAGAAACTGTAGGACGACCTCTTTCTATCCACTAGATGGCAGCAAACAGTAACATAAGACGGTATGAAGTGCATTAAACACGTGTATGGGCTGCAGCACCTGGACTCCAGACATCACAACTAAATAAATTGTTGGACATCCCATTTCAAAACAAATCAATGTATGTCAGGAGTTGGGCTCATTTTTGTGCAAAGTCCAAAATCCGATGGCGTCACACCCCCGTTTTTTAGTGAGTTTTTTGCACCAAAACCAGTGGTCAGATTTTGAATTCCCGGTGGCCCAGTACATTGGGGCTGCGGGAATCTGAGTCCCACGGAACATAGAATGTGTTGCATCTTGTGCCAGATGGTTTTCGGATTAGGAAAATCTCAGTAAAAAATAGTAGACTACAGCAAAATACTGAATCCGTTGAAAAAAAAAAACCTAAAAAAATCCTGTGCTGTGTAAAAATCTAGGGTGACATGTTTGATTTATGGCGCTTAGATGCCAATTTTTCTGCGTTTAGCAATAGTGTAGAATGCGCCGGATTTATGAACCTGTTCTACTGAGGGTCATAAATCAGGCACATTCTAGCGCATAAACATCAATTCTGGCTCAGGTAAACCACTTTGAAAGTGCTCTACCTGTTCCAGCAGTAATGCACCTGGAATTGCCGTAACGAAGCTATAAATCTATAGCTTCATACAGTTCTAGTGCGTCCTGCCTTCTGCACGTCCCCCCAAAATCAGGTGCATTACAAAGTGCCGCAGGCACAGGGGACAGGGGCCGCAACAAGGACATGCCCGCAGTCCTGACCACGCAAATAGGGGTAATGTTTTTTTCAGGCAGTTTGAGACATTTTTCTCACCATAGACCTCTACTATTTTTTAGTTGTTTTTTTCTCTGCATCATAAAATTTGAATGTGTTGCTTTTTCTTTCTTTCTTTTTTTATGCATTCTTGTGCCACTTTTCTTCACTGCAAATCATTTGATGGATTAAATGGTTTCTGATGCGAAAAAAAAAAAGCAGGGAAAAATGCCCATACACACTTTTTTCTGCAAAAAAACCCCAAAACTCCAAAAGCTACATGAAAAACACATGATTCGTTAAAAAAACCACATGGAGTTTTTGGTAGTTTTGGTCCAAAAAATGCCACACACAATATACGTCTGAAGGGCCCTTGAAAAGGATTTTCTCAACACATTAATTAGCTTTAAACACGTCAGCAAAGGTAAAAAAAACAATTCCCAAAATGCATTGCGTTTGATTTTGCTTTGTTTAGGGTAGATTTTATCTCCTCTTGTGTTCCAATTTTCTTAGGTACCAATTACCCTCTCTGCTCAAGCGCGGGTCCACCGGGGTGACTTACCCCCTGTTTGTATTTACGGAAAAACGGAGCTGGTTTTATCAAAGTTCTGAAAAATTTTAAACCCCTTTACAGATTGACAAACTTTTCCCTTGGGGGTCCCAATACAAGTAGGGTTAGCAGAGGTGCAGTGACACCGTCTGCTCGGGCGGGCGCTTTTAGGGGGTACAGGCGTACCCCGTAGGGGGCCCGGGCCGATCTGTAAGAAAGGGGGGGGGGGGGGGGCCGGGGGCCGGGCGGTACCGCCCCCTTTGCTTCACAGCAATGGAAGAGAGAACGGGCCATTGGCCTGTTCTCCCCTCCATTCGCATTTTTAATTCAAATGGAGAGGGGGGCTTTGAGGGGGGGCCCCCCACCATCTCAGGGGCCCGTGCTCCGCCTCCCTGAAAATCGCGCCGCCAGTAAAGGGACATTAGACATTTTGTGTAACTTTTCCCCTCTCCCGCGCGCTGTGCCGGAGCAGCCGGGCCCCGCCCCCCCTGTCTGTGGGCGGGACGACAAATGAAATCTGTGAACTCCGCCCCTGTGGGGGGAAGGGCACACGGGGATGCGGCAGGACAGGGGGGGAGGGGGGCGCCCCGGGTGTCCCGGGCACAGGCGCGGAGAGGAGTTACCCTGAAAGTCTAATGACACTTACTGAGCGGGCGCAGCTGGGACACGGAGGGGAGCCGGGCCCCCCGAGAGGGGTGGGGGCCCCTCAAAGCCCTTCTTAATCTGTGGGGCCCCAGGCAAAAAACCCCATCTCTCAGCATCGGGGCCCCCTGAAAAGCCCCATTCCCATATGTGGGGCCCTGCCCGAGCCCCTTCCCAATTAGGGGGGCCCCTGGCAAAGCCCCCCCTCTCTCCCTATTTGGGGCCCCTGCCAGAGCCCCCCTCTCTCCATCAATGGGGGCCCCTGGGGAAAAGCCCCACCTTCCATCATTGGGGCCCCTGCCAGAGCCCCCCCTCTCCCATCATTGGGGGCCCCCGGAAAGCCCCCCCCCTCCCTCATATGGGGCCCCTGCCGGCCCCCTCTCTAATAATTGGGGGGCCCCCGCAAAAACCCCCCCCTCTCTATAAATGGGGCCCTTCCAGAGCCCCCCCCCCCAATATGGGGCCCCTGGGAAAGCCCCCCCCCTCAATTTTGTGGGCCCCTGGAAAAAACCCCACCCCCCTCCCATCTTTTGGGGCCCTACAAAGGCCCCCCCCTTTTACATAAAAAAAATGGGGCCCCTGGCAAAGAACCCCACTCTCCAGATATGGGGCCCCCGGAAAAGCCCCACCTCTCCTCATGTGGGGCCCCTCCAGAGCCCCCCCCTTTTCCATCATAGGGGCCCCCTGGCAAAAACCCCCCCCCTCTCCATCATTGGGGCCCCTGCCAGAGCCCCCTCTCTAATTTATATGCGGCCCCTGCCCGAGCCCCCTCTCTACTTGTGGGGCCCCCGGCAAACCCCCCCGCTCTCTATCTATGGGGCCCCTGCCAGAGCCCCCCCCCCCTTCCCTTATGGGGCCCCTGGGAAAGCCCCCCTTCTCTACATAAGTGGGGCCCCTAAAAGCCCACTCTTCCCATGTGGGGGCCCCGCAAAAACCCCCCTCTTACAAAAAGTGGGCCCTGGCAAAGCCCCTCTCCAAAAACTGTGGGACCCCTGGCAAAGCCCCATTCCAGGTGGGGGGGCCACTTTAATGCCCCGACCTTTGTGGCCCCTCCCAAGCCACCCCTTGGTGGGGCCCCCCACACGGGTGGGTGGCATTGACGGGGCCCCCCATCTGAAAGGGGGCTTTTCCAGGGGGCCCCCATGCCGGATGGGATCTGAGCGGGGATCCTACTCATCTCGGGGCCAGCTCACACTTTAAAAACAGGGGCCGCGTCCCTTTCACGCTGGTCAATAGCTTTACACATATTGCCCAAATTTTGAAAATGAAAAAGCAGGAGACACCTGGGGGGCCCCGGTAGCGGGAAAAAAATTTTATGGCCCGCCCATCTTGAGGTATGCCCGCCCCCTTTAAAAAGCCCCACCTCTCCACCCAACTGCTAACGGGTTTGGAAGAAAACGGAGATGCCCTTTAGCCCGGTAGTAGCCCCCCCTAACCGGTATGCCCCCTTTCAGGGAGGTAAATCCCTCTGTGCCCGGAAGCCAAATTTGTAGCCAGGTAGAGCCCCCCCTTTTTTTTGCAGGTAGATGCCCCCCATTGTTTTCCAGGTAGGCCCCCAATGTTGCCGGGGGTGCCCCCCTGAGCAGGTATGCCCCCCTCGTTAGCCAGGTTAGTGCCCCCTTGTTTTCCCGGTTTTGCCCCCATTGTTTGCCAGGTAGTGCCCCCCTGTTAGCCAGGTAGTGCCCCCAATGCCCCCCATTGTTAGCCAGGTGTGCCTCCATTGTTGCCAGGTAAAACCCCCATTGTAGCAGGTAGTGCCCCCATTGTAGCCAGGTAGTACCCCCTTTAGTAGCCAGGTATTTCCCCCCAATAGTACCAGGTAGTGCCTCCATTGTTGCCAGTAGTGCCCCTTTGTAGCCTGGTTGTGCCCCCCACTGTAGCCAGGTAGTGCCCCCATTGTTAGCCGGGTAGTGCCCCATTGTTAGCCAGGTAGTGCCCCCATTGTAGCCAGGTAGTGCCCCCTCTCTTGCCAGGTATTCCCCCCATTTGAGCCAGTTAGGCCCCCATTGTAGCCAGGTATTGCCCCCAATTGTAGCCAGGTAGACCCCCATTGTAGCCAGGTAGACCCCCCATTTTTAGCCAGGTAGTGCCCCAATTGTTAGCCAGGTAGTGCCCCCTCTGTTGCCGGGTTATTGCCCCATTGTAGCCAGGTAGACCCCTCATTGTAGCCAGGTAGCCCCCCCCATTGTACCCGGTGTCCCCCATTGTTACCAGGTAGTGCCCCCTTTCCCGGGGTATTCCCCCCATTGTAGCCAGGTGACCTCCATTGTAGCCAGACAGTGCCCCCCTAAAATAATAAAAAAAAAAAATAAAATCACTTACCTGACCAGGTCCTGCAGAGCGGCCGCTCCTGGACATCCCTCACAATGTCCAGGGGAAGTGAGTGAGCCGGGTCACTCTCTGTACCCTGACATGTGTGTCGCCACAGCGCGCCGGACATACAGGGGGAGGAGGGGAGGGCGACCTCCTCCCTCCCCCCTGCTCAGGAGACCCCGGGGGGGTGAGGGCCCCTGCGCCCGCTTCACCCCCCCGGGGGGAACGGCCCGGCGGCCCCGGAGTAGCGCACCACGCCCCTGCTGGCGGCGGGAGGAATCCCAACCCCCCCGGGAGGGGGGGGGGGGGCCCCCCCAAATAGCGGGACCCCCCCCCCCAAAAAAAAACGGGAGATTTTGGCTTAGGGCTTTAAATAGGCAGGGGGGGGCTTGAGGAGAGTCTTACTGGCTAGGGGGGAAATTTGGGCGGGGCCCACAGGGCGGGTTGTGGGGCCCCACTCAAGTTCCCTCCCCCTTCAGTGTGGGGCCCCACTCATTTCCCCCCACTACCTATAGGGAGGGGGCCTATAAAACACTTATGGGGGTTATTTTCACCAAAATCCAGGGCATAAGGGGGGTAATTATTCCCTTTTTGGGGCACTATGGATGGGGATTTTGTACATGGGGAAGACAAGGGGGAGGTGAAAAAAGATGGGGAAATCTCGGGGTGTTTGGTTGAAAATTCTGCAGGGAGAGGAGGGGCCGGGGGAGAAGTCGTCATGGCGGTCGGCCGAGGAGAAAAAAAGGGAAAACTTGAACCAATCTTAGCAGGATTCACCAGTGAGTACAAGATGTAACTGCACTTGTGCTTTTATCTCCACTAGGTCCTGTAGGAGGTATTATTGTCTTGGGTGTAATGGTTATATTTAGTAACAGTACGGTGGTATTTATTTTTTCTTTTGGTGGAGATATGTGGTGTGGGGGTTGGTGGCATTATTTGGTTTGTGTATATTGTTTTTTTGTTGTATTGGTCGGGGTTTATATGTTTGGTCTTTAATTATGGTGAATGCAGTGATCTGGCGGTATTTCGCTGGCCCTTGATTAAAGGGGGGGGGTCCCCCGAAAGCGTCGGTGTGTTTCTCCTGCCGTCGTTTTCTATTTGAATTTTAAGGATATCCAATTTAAAATAATTTTATAATCATTTACCTAATGGATCGATTCCTTGGGGTTGCTGGACACCTGCATTTTTTTACGTTCATTTTTTAAGGGGAAAGTTTGGGTTTTACTACCTCACTGTTCCAGGACCCGAATTTTAAACCATACGGTGAGCTGAACAAACGATCAGTATTTTTTATTTGCTGCCCTTGGTTTTAAAACGACTCCACAATAAAATAAAATCCCAAAAAGAACTAAATCCAAAAAACAATAGTCCAAATGCATTTTTTTTGGGTGGGTTGGTAGGGGGCGGGGTTGGTAGAGTGGAGCCCCCGATTCTTCAGCTGTAAGGGGCCCCGAAAATTATGATTGCGGCCCTGGCTCCGGGTCCCATACACAGTAGGGTTAGCAGAGGTGCAGTGACATCCGTCTGCTACAGGGCCCCATACACATTAGGGTTAGCAGAGGTGCAGTGACATCCGTCTGCTCTGGGCCCCATACACAGTAGGGTTAGCAGAGGTGCAGTGACATCCGACTTCACCAGGGCACCAAACACAGAAGGGTTAGCAGAGGTGAAGTGACATCCGTCTGCTCCTCGGTCCCATACACAGTAGGGTTAGCAGAGGTGCAGTGACATCTGTCTGCTCCGGGGCCCATACACAGTAGGGTTAGCAGAGGTGCAGTGACCTCCATCTGCTCCGGGCCACATACACAGTAGGGTTAGCAGAGGTGCAGTGACATCCGTCTTGCCCCATACACAGTATGGTTAGCAAAGGTGCAGTGACATCCGCCTTCTCCGGGGCCCCATACATAGTAGGGTTAGCAGAGGTGCTGTGACCTCCATCTGCTCCGGGGCCCCATACAGAGTAGGGTTAGCAAAGGTGCAGTGACATCCGCCTTCTCTGGGGCCCCCATACATAGTAGGGTTAGCAGAGGCGCAGTGACATCTGGTTGTCCCCTGGTTCGTTTTGGCGGTGAGCTGCTCCCCTGTAGCATCTCCGTCCATTGATCTGCCCCTCTCTCATCAGTGGCAAGTGCTGCTCCTCAGTCCTCCAGGGCGTCTTCGCGATGGCGCCATGTGTCCCCTCACTATACACTTTCACCGCAGCAGCACGAACTGTTCACAAACTGCGCCGTCTGAGAAATCTGAAAGTCGATAATTGTACCTTTTTGCATCTCAGATAAATCGCCCCTTTGACTCCTGACAGCAATATGTGTGCAGACAGCCTATCACACCTTATATACCCACCAAGCCAGCGCACCACACATGACTGCCTTCATGAGCTACGCTGCTGATGTCAACAGCAGGAAGTGGTCATAATAATGTGACTCAAGCGTGTATATCTGCGTGCAGCACTATTATTCCCTGTAAAATCTTTTACCCCATTATAAGTCAGGAGGTTCCATCAGGTGTCTCTGGCGTCTGTAATTTTGGTTTTCTGCTGCAAATCACTACAGACATGTGAAGAGAGCTTTGAGCTGTGTCCACACGATGCGTTTTTTATTACACTCCTGCCGCTGCCTCTCTTGTGATCTTACTCATAACTAATCTTCCTATAAACTTCCAGACTTTCCCAGCAGAGGCCAAGTCCTCCTAAGCTCCTCCCTTCTCCAAGCCGAGGCCCCGCCCCCTACTGACGTCAGCTCGGAACTTTCCCTCAAACTCGCACAGACCATGCTTCACGGAGTAACCAAAGTGCGCAGCCAATCACAGCTCGCGTTACTGCGTGCTGGCCATCTTGAGAGCGGCTACGTGATTGGCTGGTCGTGGTCTCTGCGCTGATTGGCTGGGGGAGGTTCGGTGGGCGGAGTTGCGCAGGGAAGTGTATCGCTGGGTTACTGTACGGGTGTCCGTCGCTTCCGGTACTTACCGAGCCCCCTGCTTTGGCGGAGGCTGTGTGCACCGGGCTGTTCCCGGCGGAGTAGCGGGGAGTGATGTCTGTGCGCCGGACGGTCCGCTGACAGGCGCCATGTATTTTCTCAGCGGCTGGCCCAAGAGGCTGCTGTGCCCCTTGAAGAGTGTGGAGAAGCCCTTCCATATCCAGCCGGACCCGCAGCGCCTGTTCCTGGCAGTGCTGTCCCACACGCAGCTCAGTATATGGTACAGCAGGGTGAGTGTCCGCGCACGTCATGGAGTCCTGGACTCCTAATGGTGGGGGGAGGTCACATACTTCTGGTGAGCTGTAATGCTCTGTGCTGCTGTTCAGCATCATTGGGGCCATCCTGTCACCTTCCTGCTATTGGAGATGACGTCAGACATAACATATGGACACATCACCGAGGTTATGTCCAAAATCTCCGCATGAGCTGGACCGGTGCAGCCCGCTGTCCTCTGTTATCAGCCTTACAGGATCTCACCTGTCTGGTACAGTAAATACTTGTGATCTTCCTATAACAGTTCTGTGCTGTTCCTCTGTTATCCCTCCTGGACATTCTCTCATTGTGATGGAGAAATGCCGCCCAGTGTCCTCTGTTATCAGCCGTTACAGGATCTCGCTTGTCTGGTGCAGTAAATAACAGTTCTCTGTATCCTTTCAGTTCTGTCTTGTGTTGTTCCTCTGTTATCCCTCCTGGAAATTCTCTCATTGTGATAAATGCCGCCCAGTGTCCTCGTGTTATCGGCCGTCTCATGTCTGGTGCAGTAAACGCTTGTATTCTCCTTCGTATTGCGCTCTTCCTCTGTTATTCCTCCTGGAAATTTGCTCCATTGTGATGTATAAATGCCGCCCAGTGTCCTCTGTTATCAGCCGTTACAGGATCTCGCTTGTCTGGTGCAGTAAATAACAGTTCTCTGTATCCTTTCAGTTCTGTCTGTGCTGTTCCTCTGTTATTCTTCCTGGACATTCTCTCATTGTGATGGATAAATGCAGCCCAGTGTCCTCTGTTATCAGCCGTCTTACGTCTGGTGCAGTAAACGCTTGTTTTCTCGAGTGTGCAGCGCTCTAAAATAAATAATAATATTCTCCTTGCTATAACAGCTCTGTGGTGTGTGTGTGCTGTGCTGTAGTGCAAACAAGAATAAAGGACAGAGGCGCACTCCTGTGTAATGAAGTATCGAGACAGTGCTGTTCCTCTATTGTTCCTCCTAGAAATCTTCTCCATTTGCTTGAAAGATGATCACAGGCCATTATTCTCTGTTATCAGCTGTTTCACATCCTGATGCAGTAAATGCTTGTATTCTCCCTCCTATAACAGTTCTGTGTGGTGCTGTTCCTCTGTTATTCCTCCTGGAAATTCTCTCATTTTGTGGTAAATGCAGCCCGCTGTCCTCTGTTATCAGCCTTACAGGATCTCACGCCTGGAGCAGTAAACACTTGTATTCTACTTCTTATAACGCTAATATGTATCCCTTCACTTCTGTGTGTTGCTGTTCCTCTGTTATTCCTCTTAGAAATGATCTCCATCTGCTTGACAGATCAACACAATCCGTCATTCTCTGTTTCCAGCCATTAGATAGCGGGGACCTGTCTGGTGTAGTGAGTACAGTACTTGTATTTTCTGTACGGCTATGTTCACACGGCTTATTTTGGGACGTATTTCAGTCTGTAATTCGCACCGTACTGCGTGAATTACGGGCTCAAATACGTCCCAGTCATTACGGTAATCCACAGTTCTCATAGAGAACTATGGATTACGTCTCCTCTCCCTGCTCGGAGAATACGCCGAGTGGAGAGGGAAGTGACATGTCAATTATTCACGGCGTATACGCGCCGTGGATAATGCATGTCTGTGGGGCCGGCGAGCTGCCGGCCCCCACTCCACGGCAGCCGGCGTAATTGCGGGCGAAATACGTTCCCGCAATTACGCCGGCAATAAGCCATGTGAACATTGCCCAAGGGTAAAGTGATGTCAATTATTTGCGGGGATTACGTGCTGCGAGTAATGCATGTGTATGGGGCCGGCGGGCTGTCCCAAACCCCCCCCCCCCTCACCCCCCGTGCTTTGGGAATACGCACTGAACAGCGCGACTCCCAAAATGCCCGGCGTATTGCGGTGCACACTGTACGCGCCACATTTACGCCCTGTGAACATAGCCTAAGGCTGGGTTCACATGGCTTATTTGCAGAGCGCAATTACGCTGTGTGGACGGGGGTGGGAGCCGGCACCTCAACGGCTCATAGACATTCATTACCAGCGGCGCGTATACACCGTTGGTAATTCACATGTCACTTATCTCCCCCCGCGGCGGATTCGCCGAGCAGGGAGAGGAGATGTAATCCATAGTTCTCTGAGAACTGTGCATTACCGTAATGACTGGGCTGTATTCCAGCCGTATTGAGCGCTCTTCGGTGCGTAATTACGGTCTGAAATACGTCCCATTTTAAGCCGTGTGAACATAGCCTAAGGCTGCATCCACACTACTAGTTGAAACGGGAGTACTGTAAAACTATGGAATAGAAAAGAATATTCCAATACTTGCTGAAGACAATAGAGAAACGCGTTGTTCTTATATACTTTTAATAAACTATGACACCCCAGTAGTGGATAATACCCAGGTGTGATTAGTTGGTTAACTTTCCCTCGCGCTAATTCTCTTTCCAAGAACCAATACAGCACACTACTCGTTGGATTCTGAATCCTAAGGCTACAGGTGCACCGCACTGGTTTCTGGTTACATTTTTGGCGGATTCGGAATTTAGAATCTGCCGAAAATCCGACAGCAACCAGTGCCCCTTAGGCTATGTTCACACGAACAGAGAACTGTGGATTACGTCTCCTCTCCCTGCTCGGCGAATCCGACGCGGGGGGAGATAAGTGACATGTGAATTACCAGCGGCGTATACGCGCCGCTAGCAGTGATTGTCTATGTGCCGGCGAGGTGCCGCCCCCCTGCTCACTGCCCCGCTCCCGCCCCGTCCACACGGCGTAATTACGCCCCGCAAACAAGCCGTGTGAACATAGCCTTAGACCGCAATAGAAGATCCAAACTGTAGTCTACACTGCACAGTTTTTCTATTGTCGGATTTCTAAACCGCTGGATTCCGCCGGAAAATAGAACTTTCTATCTTTCAGTAGATTCTAGTACAGTTCTATGTACTAGAAAATCTGGGAACCAAACGTGTTTTTTTTTTTTTTTTTTTTTTTTTTTTTTGCGACATTTTAACATTAACCATGTAGACGTATAGCCTTCGGCTGCCTCCACACAGCAAGGTGGAAAAGGCGTGCAAAGTCCGACAGCGTTTTTAGGTTGCTTGACTGCGCCGCACCGCTTTTTTTTTTTTTTGCATAAGAACCAGCGGTCGGATTTCGCGCGGAATATACAACATGTTCTATGTTCCGCCAGACGTTTTCCGTTTTTGATTTCCCTCAGTAAAGAATCCGCACTGTGTGAGCTACAGCACGGATTTTATATTGAAGTCTACACAGCGCTGGGTACAGTCGGATTTTCAGCGGATTCAAAATACTCAGGGCCACATAGACATACTCGCCGGCCCCATAGACAGTCATTATCCACGGTGCGTATACGCCGTGAACAATTGACGTGTCACTTCTCTCACCGTATTTCGCGAGCAGGGAGAGGAGACGTAATCCATAGTTCTCTATGAGAGCTGTGGATTACCGTATTGACTGGGACGGATTTCAGCCATAATTTGCGCAGTACGGCGTGAATTATGGGCTGAAATCCATCCCAAAATAAGCTGTGTGAACATTGCCTAAGACCAAGACAGTTTTCATACATGTCTCCCTTAGTCCGCTGAAAAACCAAACCAAATCCTGTGCAGTGTAAACCTAGGGCTTGTCCCCACGGCAAGAGTTATTGGTCGGTTTTTCAGACGGTTTGTAAAACCGCAAACAACGCTCCCCCATAGACTCCAATAGAAAATCCGTTCACCAGTCCCCACTGCACGGATTTTCCGCCGGACGCTTGTTTACACCACTGGCGTTCTGAAAAACTTAGAGCATGTTCATTCTTCCATCCGGTTTTCGGGCAGAACATGAATATGTGGGTGCGAAGGGGAGGGCTGGAATCCACAAACTGCAGAGAAAAGCCGTCCTCCTACGTGCCAAAAAAAAAAAAAAAACAATACCGGTCGGGAAATCAAACCGGTATTTGGTCCTTACTGTGTAAATGCAGCCCTAGCCCAAAACTGTTCAGTGTGATGAGTATTTTGACAGTATTGCACACAAAGACCAAGGGTTGTTTTTTTTTGTTTTTTTTTTTTTTTTTACTATTTTTGGTTTGTGGCGCGGTTTTCAGATTTGGTTTTTTAATTGTGCAGAGAGCTATCCACACAATAGCTCTACATAGATAGAAATTTTCAAGCAGATCAAGAAAAAAACGGGTCCCGGTGCTTGCTTAAAAACTTCCTCAATGAGGCAGCATGTAGGTGCTATTAAAAGGTTTTATTTATAAAAGCAAACTCCTGAAAGAGTGTAAGGGTAAGTTCGCACGGCTTAATTTCGGGGCGTACAGTACGCCCCGCAATTACACCGGGTGTTCGCGGAGTCGCGCTGATCGGCATGTCACATATCTCTCTGCGCGTACAATACGATAGTTCTCTATGAGAACTGTGGATTACCGTAATGATTGGGGCGCATTTCGCTCGTATTAGAGCGCAGTTCGCCGCGAAATACGTGGCGAAATGCGCCCAAAAATAAGCTGTGTGAACATAGCCTAAACCTTATACACCGTCTGTATTAGGGCTTGTTTACATGGCGTTTTTGGATCAGGTGCGTGTTTGGCTGCAGCAGGATCGCACCCTATAGTTTATTATAGCGCTCCTGTTGCGTCTTTCGGATCAAGAATTGACAGGTCAGTTCTTGGAACGGATCCAAAAGACGTAATTAAACTCGCATCAGTGATCACTCGTCTGAACGCCGACGTGTTTTTTATATTGCAAGCAATGTAAAATCACACTGCGCATTGCTAGATGAATGTTTGGTTCTGTCTAGACCACAGGTGTCAAACTGCGGCCCTCCAGCTGTTGGGAAACTACAACTCCCATCATGCATTTATATAATCTATAACAGTGGTGGGATGGGAGTTGTAGTTGCCCAACAGCTGAAGGGCCGCAGTTTGACACCCCTGATCTAGACACTCAAACGTGCATCTAAGAACGTATGTTCACATGGACCCAACACGCCGTGTGAACATACCCTTACTTGACGCGTTTCTTGCCTCAGGCAGGCACTACTTCGGGAGTCCAGCATGCACGATTACTGAAGTAGCGCCTGTCTGAGGCGAGAAATGCGTCGAGTAATACGGGACCCATCTTTTCTTGATCTGCTTGATCTACCGTGCCCGCTGCCGCTAGTGAACGGCTTTGGAAAAGGATTCACGGCTGTTGCTGGATGACTCGGACTGAGTCTAATGAAATGCTAAGCAGTGTTGTGCCTCTACATTAGCACAACTGAACAAGGTGAGCTCCCAATTCACACTGATTTTAGGAATTTATTGTATATGTACGTCACCATAAGAGCGCCCCCCTCTGTCTTTTTTTTCTCTTTTTCTTCATAGATATTATTATAGCTGCCCCCCTAAACTCTATCGTATGTGTGAAATATGAGAGAGCTACCTGTTCTGTGTACATGGATCTATACAGAGATTGAAAAACCAAATCCCAATATCGCACAAAGAGCTGAGCAAATAGGTTTCCGGGTCAGTTTTTGGCCTCCTCATTGACTTCAGTAGTAAGTTTCCCTAGTGAAATACGGCGGATTATAGAACATGTCTTTGAAAAACGGCGGTTTTGAAATCCGACTGTCAGAGAATCCAAGGTCTGTAGACTACAGCTTGGATTTCTATTCAGGGTCTATGGGGGTGATTCACAGTCGGATTTTTACGGTTTTCAAATCCGAATTCGGCATCAGTATCCGACTGTAAAACCCATGCAGTGTAGACCTGCCCTAGTGCAGCAATTTGTCTTGTACTCTCCCTCGGTTGTTCCTCCTTCTGCATGTGCCTGACAGGTATATGCAATCCATTCTGTTATCAGAGACAGTAGAGACAGACTGGTGTCTTTAATAGGATCTGCCATGTTTGGTGTAATAAATACTGTAGAAGCCGAGGCACCTACTTTTGCCACAAAAAACTGGGAAAAGTTAATGACTCGAGTATAAGCCTAGGGTGGGAAATGCAGCAGCTACTGGTACATTTCAAAAATAAAAATGGATAGCAATAAAATTGTATAGGCAGTTTAATGTCCACCATAGGCAGGTATAGGAAGGGTTTTTAAAAAAATAAAAAATACAAGTACTCTCCTCTCTCCCCCGCAGCTCCGAGGCTCTCCCTGCGCTCTGTCGTCTTCCCGGCACAAGGGACTTGATGTCCCATTGTGAAGCAGGGAGCACCCGCTCTCTGCTCCGCAAGAGTATCGTCAGCTGTATGTCCTCCCAGAGGAGGCGCATACAGCTGAAGAGATCTCCGCCCGGGCCATGGCAGCGCCTGGACACCGACAGGTGACTCAAGTATAAGGCAATGTTCACACGGCTTATTTTGGGACGTATTTCAGCCCATAATTCGCACTGTACTGCTCGAATTACGGGCTGAAATCCGTCCCGGTCATTACGGTAATCCACAGTTCTCATAGAGAACTATAGATTACGTCTCCTCTCCCTGCTCGCACAATATGGCGAGCGGAGAGATAAGTGACATGTCAATTATCACGGCGGGATACGCGCCGAGAGCAATAAATGTCTATCGCCCCCGTACACACGGCGTAATTGCAGGGCGAAATACGTCCCGCAATTAAGCCATGTGAACATAGCCTAAGCTGAGGAAGGCTTTTTCAGCATATTTTTGCTGAAAAACTCAGCTTATACTCGAGTATATACGGTACTTTTATTCTGTGTTGTCCGTCAGTTCTGTGTTGAACGGTTCAGACGAATGGAATATAAGCGTAGATGGACCCAGCGATAAAGATGGTAAGATGCTTGTTTATTTTAAACCATATATAGCATAAGGGAGGGTGCAGGGGGGACCCAGAAACCAACGCGTTTCGGGCTTAGGTGTAGCCCTTGTTCACGGTCACACACGTTTGACACCAATAGTGATTTAAATAGCTAGAAAGAGGGAAGGGGCGTTACTCACACATAAATGTCATTTCCTGTATAAACATATGTAACAAAAGCATCAAACGTATATCTACATGCAAGTACATACCTAGGTAACCATTATGATATACATTAGTATAATATATTTGACTAGGAAAGGGATAAAAAGGGAACAGAAAACAGAAGGTTATATTTCAGTAAATATAGGCCAGATCGTTCCTATAATTGAGTCCACAAGGGGCTCTAGTGTCTAATTCATAGATCCAGTACGCCTCGCGCTTGCGCACGAGGTGTATCCAGTCTCCTCCATTCTTGGGGCTGTCAACTTTCTCTAGACCATAGCAGCGGAAACTTTCAGTTGATCCTGCATGCATTTGAATAAAATGCCTTGTGGCCCCTGAATGGGAGATGTGGCCCTTTTTAATATTATATATATGTTCTGAGATCCGTGTTCTGAGCCTGCGAATACTGCTGCCAATGTAAATTTTATCACAGGATATACATAAAATGGCATAAACTAAATGGTTAGTATCACAATTTATGAATTTTTTTATATTATAATATTTCGAGGCTTCTTTATTTGGTTTAAATTTGTCCTGTTTGATAGTATATTGGCATATGCCGCATCTTTTTTTGTTACATGGGTAAAAGCCCTTGGAGGAGAGCCAACGGTTCCTCTGTTGTTCCTCCTAGAAATTCTCTCTCTTTGCTTAACAGAATAATGGACTGCGCTTATCTGTTATCAGCCAGTTACCAGTAGGGACTGAATGTGGCTTTTTGTAACGGGATCTGGCTCGTCTGGTGTATTAAATATTTGATTTCTCCATCATAAATCACTTCTGTTTTGAACCTTTCCTCTATTGTTCCTCCTGGAAATAGTCTCTCTTTTCATGACAAAAGCCATCCATGTTTCTGTGTTATCATAGCATCTGACATCTCTGGTGTAGGAAATGCTTGTGTTCCCCGTCCTACATTACTTCTGTGTGGTGTTGTTCCTCCTGGAAATCTCCATTGTTTGAAAGCTGATTACAGACCATTATTCTCTGTTATCAGCTGCTTCACATCTGGTGCAGTAAATACTTGTATCCTCCTTCCTATAAGGCCATGTTCACACGGCTTATTTTGGGACGGATTTCAGTCCGTACTTCGCGCCATACTGCACGAATTATGGGCTGAAATACGTCCCGGTCATTCCGGTAATCCACAGTTCTCATAGACAACTATGGATTACGTCTCCTCTCCCTGCTCGCACAATACGCCGCAGGGAGAGATAAGTGATATGCTACTTATTCAGCAAACAAAAAGAAAACATAGGAATCCGGCTCACCTTGATTGCAGATCTTGTAGTCACCTGGCAGCCCTCTGCTTAGTTTCCTATCCAATATAGCACGGATCCTCGCCCTCAGTCCTGGGCTAAGCAATTCAAAGAAAGCATGCAAACGAATGCAACGAGTAGATCCAACGTGCGTAGGAACTTGAATTTATTATATGCAAAACACAGCAAAGATAAAATAGACGGCAATAACCGTCGCGTTTCGGGTACCAAAATTTACCCTTGTTCACGGCTCAAATACATTTTGTTTCTCTGTTACTTAAATAGGGAGGTTTCTATTTCGTCATGTGTGACATCATTTCCCCCTATTATTTAACTCTTTAAAAACACAGGTATTTAAAACATATATTGCCTATGGAAACACACATATGTTTAATATCTTTATCTAAATATATATTATACTTATAAATGCTATCCCTTCTGCACAAACTTATTGGTATATATAAGATAGATCATTGCGGAGGTTCATACCTGCAGGTGCTTCTTGTCTGTAATTCTAGAATCCAAAAAGCTTCTCTCAATCGCACCTTCTTGGTCCAATCCCCTCCTCGTCTAGATGTTTCCACTTTTTCTATACCCACAATGCAAAGCTTTGAATATCTCCTCCATAATTTTCTAAAAAAAAGTTTGACACGCACCTGAGGTTATTGACCTTTTTAATATCATGTATATGCTCCGCTATACGTGTTTTGAGCTTTCTTATGCTACTACCCACATATAGAACATCACAGGTTTTACAATGTATGCCATACACAACATGATCTGTATCACAATAAATGAATTCCTACGCACGCTGGATCTACTCGTTGCATTCGTTTGCATGCTTTCTTTGAATTGCTACTTATTCATGGCGTATATGCGCCGTGAATGAGTCTATGGGGCCGGCGAGCTGCCGCCCCGCTGCACGGCTGCCGGCGTAATTGCCGGCGAAATACGCCCCCTCAATTACGCCGGCAATAAGTCGTGTGAACATTGCCTAACAGTTCTTTGTGCTGCTGTTCCTCTGTTATTCCTCCTGGAAATTCTCTCCATTTGATGGATCAATGGAATCCATTATTCTCGGTTATCAGCCATTTAAATCACAGATTTAGTTTTTTTTTTTTTGTGTTTTTTTTGACAGCATCTGACATGTCTGAATTAAATGTCTGCATCACTTCTTATGTTCTCCTTCATATAACAATTCTGTATTGTTGTGCACTGTTCCTTTGCTATTCCTCACGGAAGCTCTTTCCATGTACTTGACAGTCCATTATTCTGTTACCCGTTATATAATGGTGGAGACAGATTTTTTTTTTTTTTGTTTGTTTTTTTTTTTTTTTTCTCCATACCGGGGCCTGGCATATCCAATGACGTAAATACCTGTGTAATATAAGGCCCTGTTCTCACAGAGTATTTTGGCGCAGAATGCGTGTAGATTCCACACCGAAGCCTGTTTACTTTCTGCTTCCAGACTCTGTGTGGAAAATATTCCTATTATATTGAATAGGAACCCACACTGCAGTTTGTATTCCACAGTGCAGAAAATTCAGTATGAGGCGCCTTTATTCCACGCGGAAAGTGCAATATGCGTTTTTGACGGTTTTTTTTTTCATTTGTGCTTTTTTGTGCAGGAAGGCACAGCAATTAGTGCTGTAAATTTCTGCAACAAAAACTCATCTGCGTGTGAAAGCACCCTAAACTGTTTGGAACGTGAGTAATCAATTAGTGTGCTTATAATCCACAAGACTTGTAAGGGAACTATGGATTACATCTCCTCTCCCCGATCGGCGAATACGCCGGGGGAAGGGGGGGGGGCGGGGAGTGACACGCACATTATTTACCGCGTGTACGCACCGAGAATAATGAATGTCTTTGGGGCCGGCGAGCTGCCCGCCCCCCCCCCCCCCTGCCCCCGGCGTAATTGCAGGGCGAAATCCGTCCCGCAATTACGTCGGCTTTTAAGCCGTGTGAACTAGCCCTAAGGGCGCATCCCCCAATGCACAGGACAAATACTGGACGGTTTGCCGGCCGGTATTTGTCCTGTTTTGCGGCCGTCCCCACGGCCGCGGGGGGATGGGTTTTCTTCGCGATGAGCGGAGAACAGCCCTCCCCCCTCCCATTGAGAAGCACATCTTCCGTCGGGAAACCGGACGGAAGATTGTGCTTCTACAATGTTTTCTGAGCGGACCGCCGGCGACAAAACCGTCCGACGGCAAAACCTGTGCAGTGGGGACTGCTGCACGGCTTTTCCATAGAGCACAATCGTGCTCATTTTCGGCCGGTTTTTCAGGCAGTCTGAAAAACCGCAAACCGGCTGAAAAACTGTCCGAAAACCCGTGCAGTGGGGACATGCCCTAAGGCTGCTTTCACACAGCGCAGTTTTGGTGCAGTTTTAACTGTGCTCCAATTAAACTGCCTTTATTACCAGCAGCTTCTTGGGCACGGATTGGAGCCGTATTGCGCTCCAATACGGCGCCAATCCGTCGCAGTAATTACGGTAATCCACAGTTCTCATAGAGAACTATGGATTCCGTCGCTCCTTCCTGCTCGGCGAATCTGCCGGGCGGGGAGAAAGTGACCTGCACATTATCCAGGTGCAATACGCGCCGTGGATAATGAAAGTCTATGGGGCCGCGCCCCGCCCCTTATTCAAGCCGTAATTGCAAGTGAAATAAGGCTCGCAATTACGGCTTGAATAAGCCGTGTGAAGCGGGCCTAAGGGTGCTTTCAAATGGTGCGTTTTTGATGCATTTTTTTTTTGCAGAAATACATGGCAATTCATGCTGTGCATTTCAGCAAAAAAAAAAAAAAGCATCAAAAACGCATCGTGTGAAAGCACCCTAATAAAGGCAGTCTAATCGGAGCGCAAAAGCAGCAAGTGAAACCAGCTCACCAGGAAGGAGGCGTCTGTTTGTTGTTCTGTGGTTTTCACTTCTGAAATATGGAATAAAGCTTTTTTTATCAAGAGAACGCTGGACAAACTTCTCCGTTTTCTCTTTAATTGGAGCGTTGTTAAAACTGCACCAGAACTGCGCTGTATGAAAGCACCTTTAGGGTCAGTTCACACGGTGTATTGCGGAACGTACTTGTGTGCGCAGCAATTCACCGGATGTTTTAGAAGTACGCACTGGCCAGCGGGTACTTCTCAAATGCTCTGTGCCGGCTCCCATAGAAATGTCACTTCTTTCTCCTGGCAGTGTGAACATACCCTCGGTGCGTTTTTTTTTGTTTGTTTGTTTTTTTGGGGGGTGTGTTTTACTTGCAGAAATGCCCAACATTAAACTGCCTTTATTGTTGTGCATTCTTCAATTTAAAAAAATGCACCATGTGAAAGCACCCTTAGGATCCGTCCATGCGGCAGTGACAAAATACCAGTCGGATTCTGTCTGAAGAAGGTTTTGAGGGATGGTTCTCTCTGAAGAATCCGGGTGGTATTTTGATGTCTTTTGGCTGGTTTTGGGGGACAGTTTTGTCTGCGATTTTGCGGATGTGCTGCCCCCCCTCAACCATTCAGATGCACGTCTCCTGCGCGGGAGGATTGTGCATGTTGAAAGTTTTTTGGAACGCCGGTGGTGTAAAAAAACAAAAATCCGTTTAGTGTGGACCGCTGAATGCATTTTCTATTACCCCCTTAACGATAGGTCGCCGTCTTGACAGCGGGCATTTCAGGTCGTTCGTCTGCAACAACGTCTTTTAGCAGGTTTTGCGGCTCCTAGTGCTAGGAAAAGGGCAGTACCTCACAGCTCTGTTCCTGGAGCAGCCTTTGTGAGCGCAGGGAAGCAGAGGAAGCCTCCACTCGCCGGAGCTTAACCCATCCCCTGCTCCTTCTGGTGATCAGGACATCATGGGAGCCTGGGGAACATCTCCACAGTCAGTTCCAGGGAATGTAGAGAAGTATGACAAACCAGCGATCAGGGCACTCTGTGTGCTGCTCTGACTGCTGCTTGTGTCTAAGGCTATGTTCACACGATGTACAGTACGCGCCGCAGTACATCGTGTGTCTCGGGAGCTCGTGGGAGGTGCAGGGGGTCCGGCCCCATAGACATGCATTACGATCGTATTGTACGCCCGGGGAGAGGAGGCGTAATCTATAGTTCTCTATGAGAGCTATGGATTACCGTAATGACTGGGGTGCATTTTGCTCGTATTAGAGCGCAGTACACCGCGAAGTGCGCCTCAATTTCCCCCCGTGTGAACATAGCCTAAGGCCTCGTTCACACAGCTTATTTCTCCACGGATTGGCGCCGTACTCCGCGCTGGATTTGCGCTGCAGTACGGCGCCAATCCGTCGGAGTAATTACGGTAATCCACTGCTCTCATAGAGAATAGTGGATTCCGTCGATCCTCCCCGCTCGGCAAATCCGCCGCGGGGGAGAAAGTGACATGCACATTATTTACGGCGCGGACGCGCCGTAAACATTGCATTGTCTATGGGGCCGGGAGCGGCGCCCCTGCCGCGTTCCGGCCCCGCCCCCGTACCGCCCCTTATTCACGCCGGATTTGCGAGCGCAATCTGGCTCACAAATCCGCCGTGAATAAGCCGTGTGAACACGGCCTAAGTGTAAAAAAAATAAATAAAAAAGTGCAACAGTTATCCCTTCAAAGGATTAAAAAAGTAAACTGTAGGAAAAAGGTAAAATGAAATAAAAATAAATATTTGATAGTCATTGTGCATATATTGCACAAAAATAAAGAAAACCTACTCATATTAGGTATCTACATGGCGGTAATAACCAGTAGAATTAATCGAACAGGTTATTTAGTATGAAATGTTGATGGTGTAAAAACTAATTAAAAAAAAAAACAAAAACAATTAGGCCGTGTTCACACGGCTTATTCCCGACGGATTTGTGCGCCGTATTGAGCGCACAAATCCACCGTGAATAAGGGGCGGGACGGGGGCGGGGCCGAGCGCGGCGAGGGGCGCCGCTCCCGGCCCCATAGACAATGCATTGTTTACGGCGCGTACGCGCCGTAAATAATGTGCATGTCACTTTCTCCCCCGCGGCGGATTTGCCGAGCGGGGAGGAGCGACGGATTCCACTGTTCTCTATGAGAGCAGTGGATTACCGTAATGACTCCGACGGATTGGCGCCGTATTGAAGCGCAAATCCGGCGCGGAATAACGGCGCCAATCCGTCGGCAAATAAGCCGTGTGAACGGGGCCTTACAGTTTCTCCAGAAATTTATTTGTAAACTTAAACTATGCTCCTGAAAATACAACTTCTGCACAAAACAAGCATCAATACAACTGCGTCACTTAAAAGATAAAAACGTTACGACTGTTGAAACGCAAGGAGGCAAAAAACGAAAAAATTTAGCTGCTCATTAAGGCCTCGTTCACACGGCTTATTTGCCGACGGATTGGTGCCGTATTCCGCGCCGGATTTGCGCTTCAATACGGCGCCAATCCGTCGGAGTCATTACGGTAATCCACTGCTCTCATAGAGAACAGTGGAATCCGTCGCCCTCTCCCGCTCGGCAAATCCGCCGCGGGGGAGAAAGTGACATGCACATTATTTACGGCGGAAAGCGCCGTAGATAAGGGCTTTGCCCTTTTTGGGGGTGGGACCGCCCGCCCCGGCCCCTCCGGGCCCCCCCCCCCGGTCCCCCCCCTTTATTCACGGCAAATTTTTGTGGGGCTCAAATACGGGCACAAATCCGCCGTGAATAAGCCGTGTAAAACACGGCCAAAGGGGGGTTGTTCATCTTACCTCAGTCCGTTTTCTTGGTTTCCTTTTTAAATTTCGGGGCTGTTTCCCTGGCTTCCACTGGGACTCCCAGTAAAAAAAAAAAAAAAGGCCGGGTTTGTAGCTAAAAGGAAACCAGTGGGCACCTATCGGGAGAGATGGAACGGGTCGGGTAGCTATAGCGACCAGTGCTGGCACCCTATCAAAAGGGGAATCAAACAGGCCCTGTAGTATAGCGCCCTGAGGAACGGAGGGCACCCCCATAAAGGGGGGAAATATCTGGGAAATTTGGGAGGAAAACTTTTAAAGGGGACTTTAAATATTGCAAAGTGACTTGTTTTTGCAAGATTTTTTAACAAAAAAAAGCAGCAATCCTTGTGTGAGGACAAACCCCTTAAAGTACTTTTCCGTCCTTCGGCTTTAAAGGTTTAAGGGCCCATGGGGGGGTGGCTGCTGGTCGGTTTTCATACTGAAAATTCAAACACAAACTTAGCCATGTGGACTGACCCTTAGGTTAGAATCTGCATGTAAGGTCCGAGGCTGCCCCTCAACTTGTTTTCACACCAGATAAACCTGTTCATAATTTAAACTTTGCACCCAAAATGGAGACGGCTTTTAGGTTCCCGGGCCCACGGGCAGGAACTTGGCTACGAATGGTGAGATTGTTGTCCCGTGCGCGGTTTTTTTTGGGTCCACAGGGCATCACCTATATTTATCTAAGAGGGGTTTTCAAACTGCCCCCCTCACTTTGTGGGAACTACAACTCCCATCATGCAATTTTTTATAAAAATTTTAAGGCCCTGTTCACACAGTTAAAAATTGGGCCGTTAAATTTTGGTCCCCTAATTAAAAGCGCCGTTTGTGCGGGAAAAATTTCGGGCTGAAAACGGCCCAAATCATTACGGGTTTAAACCACAGTTCTCATGAGACTATTGGGTTTTTCTCCTTTTCCCTGCCGGCGAATGCGCCCAGGGGGGAAAAAATTGGAAAATGTTTAATTACCAGAGGCGTTTTACCCCGGCGCGGTAATGAAATGTCTAGGGGGCCGGGGGGTGCCGGCCCCCCGCTCCCGGGTCCCGGCCAAAACAGCGTAAATTTCGGGGCGTTTAAATTTCGTCCCTTTCAGTTAAACCCTTTGGAAACCTAGCCTAACGTGGACCCTAATGGGGGTTGTAGCTTCCCCCCCCCGCTGGAGGGCCGCAAATTTGGACCCCTATCTAGGTATGGGGGTTTTTAATGTCTATCAGGGGGTGGTTTTGGGAGTCCTAAAGTTTCCTCCCTTCACAATAAGGTCATGTTACCCTTTAAATTGGGGGGCGTAATTAAACTGAAAATTACGCCGGGGGGACGGGGGCGGGGCGGGGGCCCAAAACTATCATCTAGCAGCGCGTGTACGGCTAGTAAAACGGTCGTTTAAATTCCCCCCTCAGCGTATTCCCCGAGCGGGGAAGGGGAGACGTAATCCATAGTTCTCTATGAAACTGTGGGATTACCTAATGACCGGGACGTATTCCGCCGAAATTTTGCGCAGTATGTGTGAAATTACGGCTAAAAATCCGTCCCCAAAATAAGCCGTGTGAACGTGGCCTAAGGAAAGACATTTCAGCAGTCAGTCGGGGGGATCTCCAGCAATCAGACCTTTATCATGTGCTGCCTGCAGATCAGACTGCATATTTAGTTACAGGTTTTTTTTGAAGCAGAATTCACACATGGCAGAAAGCAGCTTTGTGCAGGTAACATTTGCAGCGTGTTACAGTAGCAGACTAGTGGGGGGGAATCTCCAGATCTCCAGTATGTGCTGTGGATGTTTCCGTGCAGACATATGAGCGTGCTATGGACCCCCACAGCCGTTGCGTGCTCTCTTCATCATAGTCTGTGGAGTGAAGTCTGCAGCGAGTCCAGGGCAGCTCTCGAGGTTTTTGCTGTAGACTAATGGTGAATTTGAGCTGAGATTTGCAGTGGAAAGTTTCTGACGTGTGTGGACCCAGCCTAAAAGTATTTGTTTGCTGACAGTGAATGAGAACAGACTGTAGACTGATACGTTCCATCCTGCCCCGTAAGAAGGGTAGCCAGGGTTTGAAAAGTGCGGCTCTCCGCTGTTGGAAACATCCCCCCTCATGCATTTTAAATAATTAAAATCAGTGCATGAGGGAGTTGGAGTTTTTCCCCAAGCAGCTGGAAACCGCCGTTGCAACACCGGGCCGACCTGCTCTGTGAAAAAAAGGCCCGGGACTCCAGACTGATACAAGGGGATCTGGACTGACCCCATCCCCCGGTGGTTGGTCCCCAAAGCCAACACCACTATGCAGGGGCTCCCATAGCTCAGTTGAGTCTAGGGAACTAGGGGGCCAGGGTAGTATTTAGAAGTCTTGGTCCTGCTCTTCCAGCCAATGTCGGACATTTCCGGCAGTGTGACGTCGCATCGTCTTGCTGGAATATTCCATCTGCCACACGGAAGACAATTAGCCTCTATGGGTGTATTGATCTCAAAGGGTGATTTAAACCCAAATTGGAGAGTACCCCCGAGACGCCACAAAAAAATTTCCCAGACTAAATGCGCCACACCCGCTTTTTTCTTTTCCCGCAATGGTTGCAGGGGGGGTTTTTGGGAATGGTTGCCTTCTCAATGAGCCGAGGTCCACTTCAGATATGGACATGATGCTGCTTCGGAGCTCTATATTCGGTACGGTTTTCTGCTGTGTTAGACACACGTATGGTCGTCCCCTGGGTCACTTTGGTGGGGTGCTGCACATCGCTCCATCTTCATGCACCTTTATAGCCAAGGTTCACCTCTCACATCAGTGTCACGTGGTGCTCCACGGTTTCCACGTCCATTATTCACAATGGCGCCATTTGTCCACTGACGGTACACTTTCACCACAGCTACACCCAAAAAAAGGCCATGTTGGGTTTTTTGGGGCATTTTTTGTTGGATTTAAAATTTTGAATCCACCGAAAATCCGATGGTACCCTGTGCCGCATAGACGGCAATAAAAAATCCATACTGTAGTCTACACAGCACAGGTTTTTTACAATCAGGTGGATTTTAAAACCTGTTAGATAATACGCCATCAGCTCCATAGATTGAATATACAGGACCAATGGCAAATGTGAAAACTGACCGCGGTTTTAGTGCAAATCTGCGCCAAAAACCGCTGTCTGGCAATGTTAAAATGCCGTCGGATTTTGGACAACATTTTCACATCTGCTGTGTAGACTTAGCCAAACCGTTCACAAAGTGAAATAGCGCCCCCCCCTCCCCCTTGGCCTGAAAGCCAGTATTCATCCCTTATACCCGTGACAGCAACAAAGGATATGTGTTCAGACGGCCTATCACATACCTTATATAGCCACCAAGCTGGCTCATGACCTGCCGATGTCAAAAGCAGGATGTGGTCATAATATTGTGACGCGACTGTGCATGTACGAGATCCATCTAGGAGGGAAGACCTCTGTACATATGGCCTGCAATGAAGTGTGTCATGATTTCTCATGTGGAGTCAGAGGTACAGTGAGGGCCGTGTGTCTCCATGGAAACCAAATAACAGATGTCATTCAGCTGTGGGCCTGATCTTCCAGGGTGAATTAACATGACATTGTTTTTGTCACATTTATCAGAATTGGGTTGTGTTCACACAGGGCTTTGCCATCTAGTATAGACTGCGCCAGAATGTATGAAGCTGTCCTTCTGCAGGTCATACATAGAGGGCAGTGTAGAGCCAATACCTCAAGTCTGGCTCAGGCACCACCTTTACCCTGGCCTGGCTGATCATCTGCAGGTCAATACATACAGGGCAGGTAGAGCCAATACACAGTTGGTTCACGCACCACCTTACCCTTGGTCTGGCTGTTCTTCTGCAGGTATACATACAGGGCAGTGTAGAGAACAATACCACAAGTCTGGCTAAGGGCACCACATTATACCCTGGTCTGGCTGTTTCTGCAGGTCATACATACCAGGGCAGTTGTTGAGCCTATAACCACAAGTCTGGCCTCAGGCTCACCTTTACACTGGTCTGTTCTTCTGCAGGTATACATAAGGGCAGTGTTAGAGCCAATACACAAAGTTCTGCTCAGGCAACCACCTTTACCCTGGTCTGACTGTTCTTATGCAGGTCATACATCGGGCAGTGTAGAGCCGCAAATTACCACAAGTCTGGTCGGTATCTCGGGCACCACCTTGTACCACTGGCTGTTCTTCTGCAGGTCATACATACAGGGCAGTGTAGAAGCCAATTACCACAATGTCTGGCTCAGGCACCACCTTTACCGGTCTGGCTTGTTCTTTTGCAGGTCATACATACAGGCAGTGTAGAGCCAATACCACAAGTCTGGCTCAGGCACCACTTTACCTGGTCTGTTCCTCTGCAGGTCATACATACAGGGCAGTGTAGAGGCAATACCACAAGTCTGGCTCGCCACCACCTTTAACCTGGTTCTGGCTGTTCTTCTGCAGGTCATACATACCGGCACAGTGTAGAGACCAATACACAAGTTGGCTCAGGCAACCACCTTTACCTGGTCTGGCTGTTCTTCTGCCGGTCGATAATACAGGACTGTTAGAGCAATACCACAAGTTCTGGCTCAGGCGTCAACCTTTACTGTTTTCTGGCTGTTCTTCTGCAAGTCATACATACAGGGCAGTGTAGAGCCAATACACAAGTCTGCTCAGGCAACACTTTACCTTGGGTCTGGCTGTTCTTCTGCAAGTCATACATCGACAGGGCAGTGTCAGCCAATACACAAGTCTTGGCTCAGGCACCACCTTTACCCTGGTCTGTTCCTCCTGCAAGGTCTTACATACAGGGGCAGTGTAGTGTCAATACCACAAGTCTGTCTCAGGCACCACCTTATCCCCTGTTGGGCTGTTCTTCTGCAGGACCATACATACAGGGCAGTGTACAGCCAATACACTAAGTCTGGCTCAGGCACAACCTTTACCATGATCTGGCTGTTCCTTCTGCAAGTCATACATTCAGGGCAGTGTAGAGCAATACCACATGTCTGGCCTCAGGCACCACCTTTACCCTGGTCTGGCTGTTCTTCTGCAAGTCATACAAACAGGGAGTGTACAGCCAATCCAAAGTCTGGACTCAGGCACCACCTTTACCTGGACTGGCTGTTCTTCTGCAGGTCATACATACAGGGCAGTTTGTAGTTGCCAATACCAAATGTCTGGCTCAGGCACCACCTTTACCCTTGGTCTGGCTGTTCTTCTGGCAGGTCATACATACAGGGCAGTGTACACCAATACCACCAAGTCTGGCTCAGGCACCACCTTACCCTGGTCTGTTCTTCTGCAGGTCATAACATCAGGGCAGTTGTAGAGCCAATACACAAGTCTGGCTCAGGCACCACTTTACCCTGGTCTGGTTGTTCTTTGCAGGTCGATATACATACAGGGTAGTGTAGAAAGCCAATACCAAAGTTGGCTCAGGCACCACCTTTATCTGGTCGGGATGTTCTTCTGCAGGTTCATACATACAGGGGCAGTGTAGTGCCATTCCCACAAGTCCGGCTCAGGCACCACCTTTACCCTGGTCTGTTCTTTGCAGGTCATACAGACAGGGCAGTGTAGAGGCAATACCACAGTCTGGCTCAGGACCACCCTTTACCCTGGTCTGTTCTTCTGCTGGTTCATACATACAGGGCAGTGTAGAGCCAAAATACCCACAGTTGGCTAGCGCACACCTTTACCCTGGTCTGGTGTTCTTCTGCAGGTATACATACAGTGCAGTGTAGGAGCCAATACCACAAGTCTGGCTCAGGCAACACCTTTTACCTGGTTCTGGCTGTTTATTCTGCAGGTATTACATACAGGGCAGTGTAGAGCCCAATACCAATCAAGCTGGCTAGGCACCAACCTTTACCTGTCTGTTCTTATGCAGGTCATACATACTAGGGCAGTGTAGAGCCAATACACAAGTCTGGCTCAGGCACCACCTGTACCTCTGGTTTGGCTGTTCTTCCTGCAGGTCTTACATTACAGGGCAGTGTAGAGCACAATACCACAAGTCTGGCTCAGGCACCACCTTTACCCTGGTCTATTCTTCATGCAGGTCATACATTACGGGTAGTGTAGTGCCAATACACATGTCTGCTCAGGCACCACCTTTTCACCTGGTCTGTTCTTCTGCAAGGGTCATACATACAGGGCAGTGTTAGAGCAATACACAAGATGGCTCAGGCAACCACCTTTACCCTGGTCTGGATGTTCTGCTGCAGGTTTCCTTTTACATACAGGGCAGTGTATTGCTAATGACCACAAGTTCTGGCTCAGGCCCCACACTTTACCATGGTCTGTTCTTCTGCAGGTCATAATACCAGGGCAGGTTATAGAGCCATCAATACCACAAGTTGGCTAGGCACCTCCTTTACCCTGGTTGGCTGTTTCTAACTGTTCTATGCTAGATTTGGGTCAAATTATCATAAATCGTGTATAAATATTCTATAGAATGTAGTGCAACGTCCTTAGAACGCCCCTAATCTTTGGCGCATTAAAAAGTGTCTTTGGCGCGATAAGTCCCCATGTAATGCGCCAAAGTTTGCAGTGCGCCTGTTCATACATACTTTTTTGCTTAAAGTGCACAGAAAACTGGTAGCTGCACCAATCATACATGACGCACCTTGTCCAGAAGTGTTTTACAGCTTGAAAAGAGAGCCCTCTGCAACAGGACTAGATTCCCTTTAAAGCATTGTTGGATTATTTTTATGCCACAGCTTTTCTTAAAGGAGTCGTCTCGCTTCGTGCAATCTTCTTCGCTGCCCAGAAAAAAAATCTATTCAGGCGAACTGGAATTACGCTAACTTGACCTTGAACTGAATCGTCATTAATAGCTAATTTATTGCTTTGCCTTCTATATGTTGTTGGAGATGCATCATAAAAGTATGATGAGCACAGACAAAGCACTTCATTACTACTTTTTTTTTTTTTTTTTTTTTTTTTTACCCCACGGCCATCTTTTGCTTGATTTTCATAAAGTTTTGTGGTTCAAAATTGCAGCTCTGTAGGTGGGATTGTGAAATTTGACAGTATGTTGAATGCTGCCCTGAATTATCATTGACTCCATTACAAAGTAAATTGCTGACAAAGTGCCAACGTGCTTGCCCCGGTCTGACCACACTGCTGAGGGGCAGCTCCCCTCTGTTCTGTACTTGTGTAGGGACTGGTATGGATTTCCCTACAAATTTTTAAATTGGTGGTGTAGATTGTCCAGTGACTGATTAGGACCTTGTGATTGATTGTCTAGGACCAGGAATATGGCAATACAGGCATCTTTTTCCAATGGGGCACACTCAGGCAGTTGCCCGGGGGCCCCACAGGTATAGGGCCCCCAGGTGGTCTATGTATGTCCCAGGTATCCAAGAAAAATACCCTGGATTCCTTTGTTGGCTTTGCTTTTATAACTGCTTGTGTGTTTTTAGGATGTGCAAACAGTTAAAAATGTGGAGAAGGGAGCCATAGGCTCCCTGCCAATCAGTCTTGTAGGTTGCCAGTGTCCAGACATAAGTGGCATGATAATATGCGTGTGCTTGGGGTGGCTACAGGCATGTATTTGAGCAGGGCCCGCTGCAGCGCTCTGCCCGGGGGCCCATAATGCTGTTAAGACGGCTCTGTAGTCAACTAGCTTCAGTAAAAGTCCACTTATCTGGGTCAAGTTATGGTCTGAGCTTGAGAACCAACCAAGAATATTTTAACTTTTTAGACTTATGTAAATTTATTCAAGTGTATGGGAAAACTAAACCAGACTCCTAAAATAATACTGACCAAGACAGGGCCCCAAACTAGACCGCAAAATTAATTTGAACCCAAAAATTTGAGACCAACCTCCTCCCCCCATACCTAGTACTTTTTTCCCCTTTCAGGCATCACTGCACACCACATCCTCATGCTGGCGGTATATGACGGAAGGTCTGCGGGGCTCAGATTTGGATCCTCGGTTCACAGAGCCTGCTCTGCACAGCCAGCTTCAGGCTCTCACTTCCTTATAACGCTGTGGGTGGTTCTACAGCAGTGACTGCCATTTCAGCTTTGCTCTTCTTAGCTGAGCCTGTTGGAGAGACCTTGGTAATGGAGGGGTATTAACAGCAGGGCACAAGGTTACAGAGCTTTAAAGGGTTAAAGGTTGTCAGTAAATGGCATCATTATGTTTAACCACAGCAGCTAGAGCAGTGACAACAGAGAGGTGGTCGACAACCTAGGGAAGCTTGTGTAAACAGGAGATACACACTGCTTTGACTCTGAAGGAAAGCAAAATCAGAACAGCAATGTATTTCGTAATAGTCTGTATTCACTTTTGCCTCCATGATCATCGGTCACGTGACAGTTTCAGCCAATCACAGGCCACAACGCCACGTGAATGTGACCGATCTGGCTTGTGATTGGCTGCATCTGTCTGGTGAATGATGACGATGTACTGCTTCAGTGTGGATGATCGGACCGGACTGAACAGGAGGTATGAGTCTTCTATTCTTAATCATTCCCCGACAGACCAACATGCATTGTGGGGTAGTCTCACCACAATGATTAGCTTTCAACGGGTTTTTAAAAGGTAACTGAAGACAATTACCGAATACATTGCTGTTTTGATTTTGCTTTGTTCACGAGATAACAATTTTGTCTACTGCTTGTATACACAAGTTTCTCTAGGTTACCGAACACCTGTTCCTGCTCTTTCTTATCCGATTGCTCCAAGTTGCCATCAGTCAGTTTGTCCATGGGGAGTCACTTCTTGTTGAGTGTTGTTTTCTTAAGTTAATGAGAAGTTTTGAGCCTTAGAGTATGTTCACACGGCTAATTGCAGGGCGTACAGTACGCCCCACAATTCCGCCGGGTGTTTGGAAGCTAGCGCGTTCTCCCGTGGTGCGCGAGGGGGGCAGCCCCATAGACCGTCATTACTCGCGGCGCGTAAGCGCCGTGAATAAATGGCATGTCAATTATCTCCCAGCTCGTACAGTACAATCGTATTGTACGCCCGGGGGGAGAGGAGGCAGTAACACTTTAGTTCTCTATGGAACTGTGGATACCATATGATTGGGGCGCATTTCGCTGGTATTAGAGCGCAGTACGCTCTCAATACGTGGCGAAATGCGTCCCAAAATAAGCCGTGTGAACATAGCCTTAGAGTCTTAGTAGCCTTGTGCACTACAGTTCATAAATCCCCTGCAGTAATTTCATTGTAACAGGATCAGCTAGGAATAGCAGAGCTGATAAGACGATCACTGGTATAGAACCGACCACAGCTTGATCAGGAAGCGCGAGGTTGAAGCTGCCTGTGGCTCTGTGAAACATCATGTTGAGAAAACCCCTGTAAAACCCTGTTTGCAGTTGCAAGTTAGTGTTAGGGATAGATTAGATGTTTCATAAGAGGTATGTTCTTGGTGCTGGAAAAATGCAGTTGAGAACTGTGCGAACATGCGCGTTTGTGTTCTTCTCTATTTATTATTAATGGTCTCCTGGTTCTGCCAGCTGTATACCTGCACAGTATGCAGCCAATAATGGTATACGTTAATGTATATTATCGACCTGGTGTACGGCTTGCAAAACCGGGCATCCATATCAGTCAATAGAAAGCTATGTGGAAAAGCACCGCTGCACAATTCTCGATAGTACCCTGCTGTCCAGCTTGTACGACATCGGACCTTACCCTTAGGCTATGTTCACACGGCTGAAATTGGGATGTATTTCGCACCGTACTGCGATCCAATACGGGCGTGATCGTTTTCCAGTCATTACGGTTAATCACAGTTCTCTATAGAGAATATGGATTACGTCTCCTCTCCCCTGCCGCACAATACGACGCGTGGGAAGTAAGTGAACATGTTCAATACTTGCGCCGAATACGCGCCGCTAGTAATGAATGTCTATGGGGCCGGCGTTGTGCCGGCCCCGCGGGAGCTCACTCGAGCTCCCGAACACACGCCGTAATTATGCCGTGTGAACATAGCCTTATGGTTACTATGCTTCTAAACAACAGTAATGATGATTGCACCTTTGTGCAAAAGCACAAAAAAATCTACAATAAACTGGTTTTAAGTTAATGGCTATGTCTAAGGGCATGTTCACATGGCTTATTTTGGCGCACATTTCGATGTGTATTGCGCGTTATATATGGCGAAATGCGCCGCAATTACGGTAATCCATAGTTCTCACAGAGAGCTATGGGTTATGCGATGTCCCCCCGCGTACAATAAGAACGTATTTACGCGCCGCGAACAATGCATGTCAATGGGTCCAGCGGGCTGCCCCTCCCCCCCCCCTTTTGGAAATACGCGCTGAACAGTGCGTGCTTCGAAAGCACCTGACATATTGCGGCGCGTACTATACGCGCCACAATATACCGTGTGAACATAGCCTAAGACTTATTTTTGTTCTGAGGAGACGTACCTGCTGCTTACTGTGATCTTTGCAAAAATGCATCTTTCGGCAGCCAACGAGAGGGGGGTTCTAGTTCAGGCCACATGATCCAGCCAGCTAGAAAGAGGAAACCCCTGCTAATTTTTTTGTTTTGTACTGATGGACAGTTCGGAATGGTATGTTATCTTGTTTCAGGATGTCACAACGATCAGTATTTTAGACACCGTTCTGATGGCTACATTATACATTGTACGGTGGTTTAGAAGAAACTATGTCCATCATAGTCCAATCACAAGGGTGGGGGGTAAAAAAAGGGAATATATTGTGGAGTGTTTGGTAGGCAGAGATAGGATGACGTGTTTTTTTTTTTTTTTTTTTTTTTTTTTTTTTTTTTAACTTAAGTTTCCTATACGGGGTGCATAGGCTTTTGTTACCAATTAGGCTTAAAAACCTCCTCTTCTCTAAAGGAAGATTTAATTTCTGATCCCAGTGTTGTCTATGACTGGATTCCAGATAGTTTATACGGGTTTTACTTACTTATTTAATATTTTTTAGTTTACAGGTGCCATCTTGAAAAACCTCACCTGTGCACAGATTGTCAGCTCCGTTGCAGCTTGTCAATGTTTCTACATTCCTCATGAATGACCGCTTTTCTTCCTCTGGAGTTTGGAATCCTGTGGGGGGGAGCCATGACACAGTTGGGTTGTGTAAGAGTGTTTTGGGTGGGGCACTGTTTCATGTTTGGTTATTTTGACCACATACTTTTTGTAAGGGGCAATATATATACATTATATAAATTAATCAATAGTCTCCAAGACCCTGCCGTGGTTCCCACCCACACACCCCCTTTCTCAGACTAAATAAGTTTCAATTCTTCTAACCTTCCTCATAACTAAGATGCTCCATTCCGCTTATTAGTTTGGTTGCTCATCTTTGCACTCTCTCTAGCTCCAATATATCCTTTCTAAAAACTGGTGCCTAAAACTGAACAGCATATTCTAAGCGAGGCTGCACCAATGCCTTATACAGCGGTAGAATTATATCCCTGTCCTGCAAGTCCAGGCCTCTTTTAATACACACCAATATCTTACTTGCCCTAGAGGCAGCTGATTGACATTGCATGCTGTTCTGTAATCTATGATCTGCAAGTACGCGAAGATCATTCTCAACAAGCGATTATCTTAGTTTTTTTGCCCCTAGGACATATGATGGCCTGTAGATGTTTTTACCCAGATGCAGAACCTTACATTTATCCACATTGAACCCATTTGCCAAGTGGATGGCCCAAAACACTCGGTATGCCCGGTCTGTTTGCATTTTTATGAGCATCTTCCATAGATGCACTACCCTGCATAGCTTGGTGTCATCGTGCCAAAAATCGAACGTGCTATCGATCCTTCCACTATATCGATAATAAATACATTAAATAAAATAGGACCAATACTGAGCCCTGCGGCCACACTACAACTGGAGACCACTCAGAGGTAGGAGTCGTTTACCACCACACTCTCTGAGTACGATCCAGCAGCCAGGTTTTTGATCCAATTAAACTGTTTACTATAACCAATGGATTCTATTTTACCCATACAAACGCTTATGAGGGACAGTGTCTAATGCCTTTGCAAAGTCTAGAACACATTATCCACAGCTGCCCCAGCTATCCAGGGATCTTCTACTCACCTCTTTCATAAAAAGATATCAGATCGGTCTGGACAGCTTCTGTCCTTAGTAAAACCATGATGGCAATCACTTATATAATTTGTATTCGTTCCACATTTTCCTGTATATAGTCCTTATGAGCCCCTCAAACAGTTTTCCAACGTGGTGTTAAACTTATGGGTTATAGCCTACCTGGGCAAGATTGGAGCTTTCTTTGAAGATGGGAGCCACACTTGCCTTGCACCAGTCTCCTGGCACTATACTATATTATAAATGTAAGAAGCCATGTACCTGTGCATCCATCACCTGACCGGACACAGTCTTAGCCATTGTACAAACAATAGTAATGCCAAAAATAAGCATTAAAAGAAAATGTAAGACTGTGTAAATGTTATACGTATGAGGCACTGACAAGCTGGAAATCCCCCAGATCTTTAAGTAGGTTTTTGTTTAGTTTGTTTCGCCTGCACGTCATTTGACCTGTATATGTGCATCATTAAACTATATCTAGGATTTTAGATTTCATGCAGAAAGAAAATGACCTGTCTGAGTATTTAATGTGTCGCTGTCCTTTGCATAAACCAATATTACATGCAAATAGAAGAAACCTTGTAATATACTTGTGAGAGAAGCATGCTTCTCCACTTATCAGGCTCCCCCTCCTAAACTCCTGAGTTACCTTGCAGAAATTGCTAAGGTATGTCTGGCATTGGATCTGCTCAGTGTTGTAGCAGGTTACATGCTGCTTAGAGGAGTCTATGGAGAGAGGTGAGGGAGGAGGAAGGAGCTGCAGAGAGAGGGAAGGGGGCACAGAGCAGCACACAGATGCAGCCGATAAATGTTTTGTGACTGCTGGGATCTGATTTTGATGGAATTTGAAATTAACCTCTTTATGCAGATTTGAACCAGGTCTTAGTGTTTTATCTCCACTCTGTACTGGATTCACTGCTTGTACTGCTCTGTAATGGCCTCTATTCTGCTGCTTCTGGGGCTGTACTATGGAGATTAAAGAGAACCTGTCTCATAGGTTATGCCCCCCTTGCTGAGGACAGCACAAGCCAGTGTCAGACCTGCTGTTTCCAGCGCTGTGTCCCTTATTCTGTAAGATGTTGGCGTTTTCGTGCATTTAATGCTCAAATCTGCAGTTTTCAGCCAGAAAAAAACAAAGTCAGTTTTTATCATGCCCCGCCCACCTAAGGCTAGCCCCGCCCACTTCAACTGATAAACCTATTACTTTGAATAGGTAAAAACATGTGAATAACTGCCAGGTGGGTGGAGCTAGCCTTTGGTGGGCGGGGCTAACACCTGCTCATGAATAAGATTTGAGGGGTAAATGCTCTAAAACATGAAAAAACTGACTTTTTATATGACTGGCTGAAAACTGCAGATTTGAGCATTAAATACTTGAAAACTGCAGCATCTTACAGAATAAGGGACACAGCGCCGGAAACAGCAGGTCTGACACTAGCTTGTGGTGCCCTCAGTAAGTGGGGCATAACCTATGTGACAGGTTCCCGGCAAAGACAAAATATTGGTCGGGTTTTCTGACTGGTGTGTTGGTTTTTTTGGTACGCAGGGGGACGGCTATTGTGTGCGGTTTGTGGATTCATGCCGCCGCTCGTTTCACATCCACATGTTCATGTTCTGGACGAAAACCGGGTGGAAGAATGAACAAGTTTTTGGACCGCCGGCAGTGTCAAAAACCATCCGGCTGAAAATCCATGCACCTTGAACTGCTGCACGGATTTTCTATTAAAATCAATATAAAAGGTTCAAATCCGAAAACAGTCTGTAAAACCGTCTGGAAACCCTCTCTGTGGGGAAAAGCCCTAAGGGGAGCAGGATCTCCTGCTATGTGTGTGCGGTATATGGGGACGGACATAGCAGCTAGTTTTCATCCACTTTCATGGAGAACTGAAAACGAACGGGCCGCTGAAACTTACAGAGCAGACTCTCCATTCAGTTCTATGGGAGTTCCGAGTACAGGTGAGTGGTGTGTTCCGCTCTGCTCTGAACTCCCATAGATTTGAATGAAGAGCCAAGCAAATGGGACACAGGTTACACATGGATTTTAATGTGGAATTCCACGTTTCAAATCTGAAGCGTGAACTAACCCTTGGACATCTAAGGCTATGTTCACACGGCTTATTTTGCGCTTTAAAATGCGCCCCATAATTACGGTAATTCATAGTTCTTATAGAGAACTATGGATTACACCGCCTTCCCGCTCGTTTCAATACGATTGTGTACGCGCAGGGAGGGTAAGTGAATGTCAATTACTTGCGGCGAATACGCGCCGTGAGTAATGAATGTCTATTGGGCTGGCGGGCTGCCGGCTCCCCCACGCCGCGGGAGTACGCGTGTATTAGCGCGAGCTCCCGAAACACACGATGTACTGTATGCGCCGCAGTACATCGTGTGAACATGCTCTTAAATTCTTGCCATTCAGGACTCTGAGAGAGCTGGATCACACCTATAGCTGTGGTAATAGCAGATAACTAAGGCCATGTTCACACACGGCTTATTCCGCCGCGGATGGGAGCCGTACTGCGCGCCGGATTTGCGCTGCAGTACGGCGCAATCCGTCGCAGTAATTTGGTAAAAACCACGTTTCATAGAGAACAGGGGATTCCGTTGCTCCTACCCGCTGGCGAATCCCCCGGGGGGGGGTGAGAAAGTGCCTGCACATTAACCAGGCGCAAAAACGCGCGTGGATAATGCGTATGGGGCCCGGGGAGCGGCGCCCCCCCCGGCCGGC
>JAODAL010003499.1:0-52500 GCA_025379985.1 Phyllomedusa bahiana
TGTTATCACACTTGAAAAAAAAGCAAAATGATTTAAAATGTAAAACTATAAATAAAATTTCCCCTTTAAAAAAATTCTGTAAACAAATGTCAGTTACCAAAAAAATTAACTAAGTGACAGTCACTGTACAAAATAGATAGTGCCACTTTGTGATCTGTGGGTCAAACAGTTTAGGGGTCATGCTGTGGCCAGGACAGGTATAGTTATGTCCAGTGAAACTAAAAGGGTGGTTGAAAGACTCCTTTTTCGGCACCTTTTAAATGTGGGGGTCATGCAGGTTTGGGGCTCATGCTGTGGCCCAGGACAGGTATATTCAATGTCCAGTGAAACTAAAATGGTGGTTCAAAGACTCCTTTTCCCAACACTTTTTAATTTGGGGGTCAGACAGGTTTAATGGTCATACTGGGGTCAGGCAGTATAGTCAATGTCCAGTTCAACTAAATTGGTGGTTCAAAGACTCCTTTTCCCAGATTTTTAATCTGTGGTCAGACAGGTTTAATGGTCATACTGCGGTCCAGGACAGGTATAGTCAATGTCCAGTTCAACTAAAATTGTGGTTGAAAGACTCCTTTTTCCGGCACTTTTTAATCTGGGGTCATGCAGGTTTGGGGCTCATGTGCTTTCCCAGGACAGGGATATTCAATGTCATTTTCAAGTAAAATGATGGTTCAAATCATACTGCCTTCTGGCACTTTTAATTTGTGGGTCATGAAGGTTTAAGGTCATGCTGTGGTGCAAGACAGGGATAGTGAATGGTCTTGATTTTTTTCTGTGGCTTTTATAACCTAAGTGTGTTGCCTAAGATGTAGCACGTATCCATTTGACTGTTGTGGTGTTAATTCCAGCTTCTCCAGCCCTGTTTGGGTGTAAAATAAGGTGTGTTCCTCTCCCATAGACTTTAATGGTCTTCGGCGATAATCTTTTATCGACTATTGGATATCTTATTGATAATTGCCGATATCGACTATCGACCCGATGACCATAGTCAACGTAATCGCTCATCACTAATCTCTACCATAAAGATGCAGAATAATGCCACGATACTGTTACTGAATATAATCCATTACAATAAGACCAATATTACCTCCATACAGTGACCATATAGTGGGACATGTTTGAAACGTGTCTAGGTGTAAGACTTTCTTTGTTGCCCATAGCAACCAATCAGAGCCCACAGCAACCAGAGTTCCCCTTTCATTTTTTCAGAACAATATATAAAATGAAAGGGGAGCTCTGATTGGTTTCTATGGACAACAAAGAGTTACACCTAGACAGTTTTCATACATGTGGCTCATAGTGGTAGATACACAGTGCAGTTACATTTAATGACTCACAGGTGACGTCTTGTCTGATAGTGTTGATCGAACCATTTGAGAAACATTCAGTTCAAGTCGAACTTCACGATTTTTTAGAACTCGACCCGAACCGAGCTTTTTACCATACATTCAATTAAAATCCACATTCAGCACTTTTTAGTTTCACTTTCAATTGCTTCCTGCACTTTTGGCAGCCATCCAATCAGTACAGAGCACAGAGGGGGTGTACGAATCTCATTGGCTGCTAAAATCACATGACCCAGTTATATGAATGTCACTGTATTTCCTGGTGAACGCCATTTGCAGTTCACTCTCTGTACTGAACACACTGCTCTCTGTCAGTCTGCAGGCACACTATTTCTCAGTGATTTTAGCCAGCAAAAGCTGCTAGTTAGATTAGTTAGGGTGGGCGGTATAGCAAGCTTAAGGAATCATAGACAGCAATAGTTAAGAATTTTTATATTGCTGGCTGCATCTTTCCCATCTTTATTCTGAGTGCCCAAAAGTTCATTGTTCCAGTTTTGGGGGTACAGCTAGTGCAAAAGACACCGTTAACAAACCTGCTATAAAAAGAAATCGCTTTTAAATACTGGTTTCTTGCAGCAAATTTGATTCCGTGCCCAAAAGTTCATTGTTTCAATTTTGGGGTTACAGCTGGTGAAAAAGACATCTGTAGCAAATCTGCAAAAAAAGCTATCACTTTCAAATACTGGTTTCTTGCTGCTAATGTCTTCTAGAAAATTTTATTGTCAAAAAGTTGATTTTTGCTGGTTTGGTGGTCACACTACTGTAGAAGACACCGTTAGTAAAGGTCCTATAGAAAGAAATCTATTTTTTGTTTCAACCAAACAGTTCTACTTTGGTTTCATCTGACCATTTTGCATTCTCCCAATAATTTTATGGATCATCCAAATGCTCTCTAGCAAACTTCAGCCAGGCCCGGGCATGTACTGGCCTCCGCAGGGGGACACATCTGACACTGCAGGATCTGAGTCCCTGGGGGCGTAGTGTGTTACTGATCGTAGCCTTTGTTATATTGGTCCCAGCTCTCTGCAGGTCATTCACTAGGTTCCCCCATGTGGTCTTGTATGCCTTCCATTTTCTAATTTTTGCTCCCACAGTTGATTTCTCCACACATTTCTTGTTCCTGGTGTGCTTCGACAGTTCTTTGGTCTTCACCATAGTGGAATTTGGAACGTGACTGTTTCACTTTTTGCTCCATGGCCCAAGAACTTCAAGTTACGCCTCTGCTTGCAAGCTTTGTACATGTGATATATGTGGTGACAGCAAGAACATCCCAACGGGGAAGATGGAGGTTCAGTTGGCAAGGGCGTAGTTATAGGGGGTGCAGTGGTAGCAGCCGTTATGGGCCCTACATCCACAGGTGTCCCAAAAGCCCATTGACACATAAAAAAAAACCCGTATTGGAAATGACACATGGTAACTGGCCCAAATCAAAAAGGGGTCCACTGATATGTTAAAAATAGAACAAGTAATGGGTAGGAGCCCCATTTGATTTAGCTGCATGGGGCCCTGAAATGTTTAATAGATAAACTGATGGCTCCCCTGGCTACCACTGCACCCCCTTTTATAACTACGGCCCTGCCAGCTGAACCTCCATGTTCCCCTTTGGGGATTTTCTTGCTGTCCCACATATATCACATGTTTTTGGGCGCTGCACCCCTATATCTACGATGTCCTCATCTTTTCAGTTAGCCATTAAAAGGGAAATTTAATTATTTTAGCCTCTCAATTTTTTCCTGTGACCCTAAAACCCAAAATTTTTCTTCACTCAGTTTGTTCCACGTACCCAGTTTACTGTTATGGATGATAATTCCAGCTTCTCCTACTGTATCGGCATAAAAATGAACCTGAATATCTTCTTCCATTGACATGGGATTCGAAGTTCGGTTCCAGTTCGACTCGCTTATCACTATTGTCTGATGAGTCGTTCACTTTTCCTTTTCTTCTCCATCCTGTCCAGGCCACCATGCCGACTTCTCCCGGCCAACACTCACCCCTGCAGAATTCACAACACAAAGACCTGAGACTCCTCACTTTATTATCTACCCACCGGTGCCTCCCCTATGTACAAACTCCCCATCCATAGTGCCCCAAATAGTAATAATTACCCCCTTGGTGCCATGGTAGTTAGTTATATAGGGGCCCCCATAGGTAGGTAGGGGGAGAACTTGAGTGGGGCCCCAAATGGAGGAAGCTTGGGTCCCACTCAGTCCCCGCGTGGGACCCCACATAAGTTCCTGTACTTCCCCCCGCTATGTGGGGCCACTCAAGGCCCCTCACCAGACATGTGGGGCGCCGCTCAAGGCCGCTCACATGAGACCTGTGGGACCCTGCTCAAGACCCTTCACATGAGATCTGTGGATCCCCGCTCATGGCCCTTCTCACCAGACCCCACTCAAGTTCCCATACCTCCCCCTGCCATGTGGGGCAGGTGGAGAGGAGGCCCTTGAACGGGCCCCACGTGGCTTGGGGAGTCTTGAGCGGGTCCCCACAGGTCTGGTGTGAGGGGCCTTGAGGGCCCCAAACTTCAGGGGCCTGGCATCACTGCAGTAAAAATAGGAGCCCACGCTGCGAGTCACAGCTGCGCCACACGGCATAGCTTTACACAGATGCTTTCAAGCTGACTTCATTCCTAAGTGCAGCCTCAGCCTGTGATAAGAGCAGCCGGGCCGCGGGCGGGATGCGTGATCATTTGAATCAGTAAGGCCAGAGGGAGAAGGGGGGCCCAGTTGCTCCGATCACAGGCTGAGGCTTCGCAGAGGAAGTAAGTCACATTACTGCCCTAACGGTGGCCCTGAGCACAGAAGGTCTCTTATCTACACAAATAATTGAACAGAGAGATAACAAAAAAGAATTTTTGGAAAAAAGACTGCAACTAGGACAATTGGATCTGTGTTTATAAGATAGCAGAAAATCTTACAATAATATATTGCATATTGTGGTGGAAGGGAAAAGGATTGAAATGTAAGAATGTGAACCAAAATTGTGCCAAAAATATTGGTGTAAAGCAAAAAGTTTTTCACGGGTCTGTAAGGTAGAACTGAATAAAATTTGTTTATTATCTTTACTTTCTCTGACATATAACTGAAATCTAGCATTTCCTTTACCTATGAATGTATGCAATAAATTACAGTAGCATTCCTTCTCTATCACATTACAGTTGTTGCACATCTCAACAAATTGCTAGGGAATCTGTCTCCTGAAACTGTGAGGGTAAACATATATATTTTTCTAATGCTTTTGTAATGAAGTTTGTGGTGCAAAAACATTATTACACATATAAGCTTAGCTGAACAGCACAGATACTCCAAGATGGCGCCGCTTTCCCGACCATCCCCACTATGTGCCAGCAGGAACTGGGTGGGAAAAAATGAAACCCTATCTGGAGAAACAATCAACTAGTGCCACATTCCTGAAGACTGCAAGAAACAAAGGAACTTAACCACGCCCTGAAGGCAGCTTGTAAAAATCCATTGTATTGTAATAAAGTCATTCATTCTGGGGCCCGCTTTACACTGAGAAGGAACTCATACCAGCTCTCTGTGTTTTGGTGTCATTTCTTCATGCCCGCACTCAGTGTTCAATTTGGACAGCAGTAGTCATGCGGTGTACCCCTGAACCCCAACAAAACCAAAGCTTCCCTGACAGCTTAGGTTATAATTGCCCGCAGAAGTGTATGGCGAGGGGAGGAGCGAGCAAGGGTAATAACAGGAGACTCTCACATCCGCATGTAAGCCATTAGGCAGCAGTTAGAAGCAACATAGCTGTCCAGCACTAAAGTGACATAAGGCACTGACTTTACAGTCAGCACCATCTTTGAGTGTCTCTTTGCTTCCCCCTCCCCTATCAGTAACAAGGGGCTGGTTCCCATCTCCTCTGCAAGACTGAAACTGTTAGTAATTTATGACTGAGTAAGAATATAAGAAAGCAAGAGAGAGAAGAAAATGAGGCTGATAAAAGAAGGAAGCATGTTTCTCTAATAAGACATGTTACAAAGTTTATTATTTTTGCTTGTAGTGCTTATTTATGGAAAGTTGTCTTGTAAGTGAAAGTGTGTAAGCTGCTTTCATTGATTATTACAATTTAACAAAACTGGTCAGCAGCAATTCATAACTTTTTTGTAAATCAGCTAGCGTTGCACAAATTTTATTTTATGTGCTGACAGCAAGAACATCCCAACGGGGAAGATGGAGGTTCAGTTGGCAAGGGCGTAGTTATAGGGGGTGCAGTGGTAGCAGCCGTTATTGGATACTACATCCTGAGGTGTCCCAAAAGCCCAATTGACACATAAAAGTAAACCGGTATTTGAAATGACACATGGTAACTGGCCCAAATCAAAAAGGGGTCCACTGATATGTTAAAAAAGAGGAACTAGTATTGGGTAGGAGCCCAATTTGATTTAGCTGCATGGGGCCCTGAATTTTTTAATAGATGACTGATGGCTGCCCTGGCTACAACTGCACTCCATATAACTACGGCCCTGCCAGCTGAACCTCCATGTTCCCCATTGGGATTTTCTTGCTGCCACCACATATATCACATGTTCTTGGGCGCTGCACCTCCTATATCTACGCTGTCCTCCTCTTTTCAGTTAGCCATTGAAAGGAATTAATTATTTTAGCCTCTCAATTTTTTTCTGTGACCCTCAAAGCCAAATTTTCTTCACTCAGTTGTTCCACGTACCCAGTTTACTGTTATGGATGATAATTCCAGATTCTCCTCCTGTATCGGCATAAAAATGAACCTGAATATCTTCTCCCATTGACATGGGATTCGAAGTTCGGTTCCAGTTCGACTCGCTTATCACTATTGTCTGATGAGTCGTTCACTTTTCCTTTTCTTCTCCATCCTGTCCAGGCCACCATGCCGACTTCTCCCGGCCAACACTCACCCCTGCAGAATTCACAACACAAAGACCTGAGACTCCTCACTTTATTATCTACCCACCTGTGCCTCCCCTATGTACAAACTCCCCATCCATAGTGGCCCAAATAATAATAATTACCCCCTTGGTGCCATGGTAGTTAGTTATATAGGGGCCCCTATATAAATAGCTAGAGTTGCACAAATTTTATTTTATGGCAATGTTGGGTGTCACTACATTCTAAGAAGGGTCCATGGATCTCAGCTTGTCCATGGCATGAAGTAATAGAGACATCAACATGGTGACTATGGAAACCTTAATTAAGCTTCCAGATGCCATGGTAACCGATCAGCACCCTGTAATCTCATTGTGGAGGTGCCCATTGGAGGGACAACAGTGCTCGGCACCCTTTTTCATTCATTCAGATGCCGCAGCCACAACCCCTTTGGTGTCTGTAGGGTTGAACAGCAGCGATCGGAGTTGGTTGAAGTTAGTAGCCTGCACCCACTGCCTATGTAGCGGACTTACTAAGTAAGACTTAAGTAACCCTGCTACATAGGATGTTACTGACAATGGAACATACCTATATATCCATTGTCGGTAAGGGGTAAAAGTTCCCCTATGTACATGACTTCCTGGTTGGTCGCTCAGACCTCCCTTCTGTGACTTCTGATAGCAAGCAGGGAGGATTGCTTGATGGTTCGATTCCAAGTTGACTATGGCCTGAGAAGTGTGTTATCTGCAGAACCTGGTAAGTATGAAGAAAGCTGAAAACTCCTAAAGTGCAGAAAAAGATTACCCATTATCTTTTCATGCATTGCTCGTCATTGCCCTGTCAGCCTAGTCTAATTTTATCTATCCCTGTACAAAGAACAATAGAGCGATCATTATCATCACCTACTATTTGTAGTGAGACTACATACAGATAAGCAGCTGCTGCAGTAACGTGAGATTAGTCTGCCTTGCCGTTCTGCATTATTCATTATTACAGCTTAAAAAAGACAAACTTTATTTGCTATTTTTAATTGCATAAGACTGCAGAAATCTAAAAAAAAAATGCTTTCCAGGAATATTGATCTTAAGAAAAATGCTCCATTCTGATGGTAGTGTCCCTTTAACCGCTTAAGAACCAAGCACTGTTTTTTGGTCACGTTCATTTGTTCCTCCCTACCTTCCAAGTGCCATAACTTTTTAACATTTTTCCATCTATATAGACATATGTGGGCATATTTTTTGCGGGACAAAATGTACTTTGCAGTAGTTCCAATGACCATATCATATGCAGAAGGGTGTACAAAGATGGTGCTCCTATGACTTAAGATAGCAGCAATTAAAGCCTTTATTAGGCTTTTATCTGTCATAGCAATCAGTCGGCACCCTGCAGTGTCGGCGCAGGGGGGGCAATCGGGTGTGGGAGGTACAGTGTGTCAGCTATATCTAACAGCCAGAACCCACTGGATATTGATTAGGCGAAGTGTGTGAGCCAGCTCCATACCCCATTAGCATCGCCATGATGTCCCAGTACATGGTTAAAGGGGATTTTTTTTGGGGGGGGCTAAATAATGCCATGTTGTGAAAAATTGATCACTGTGTCTTTGATAACACTGTGGGTCTTCTAGGACAGGAGTTACTCATATTGGGCAGCACTCCGCTCTAGCCGATATAGGGGAACCCATCTATATAATCTTCATGTCCTTTTACAGGGAAAATGATTAGGGGCTGTATTTAGGGGACCAACTCTTTCAGGCTATGTTTTCACTGCATTTTTTGTTGCATATTTTAGTACATAAAAACCTGCATTTTACGCATCAAAAACCATCAATGGTTGCAGTTCAACGAGCTGAAGTGTACAATTTTGAACTTATTGATGGATATATCACGAGTGTTCTAAAATGTATGTAATATAACAGTGGGACCATCCATGAGAGCCCCCACCATCTTGAGTTTGCATCAACAGATACAACAGGTGCTGCTCAGTGCTCACACTGATAAATGTTTCAAAAAGTGGTGTCAACGATTATGAGATCCTGATGCTAATTCAAAAATCAGGAATGGATGGCGCACTTTTTAGGACTTATAGGACTATATTATGACTTGTGGTAATGCATGCATAGTCATAATTACTGGATCAAAGTAGAGCTTACAATTAAAAGCTTGCAGAGCTCCTCAGTATCATTAATAACCATGCTAACTATCTTCTACCATTGATAATATACCAGTGATAGACGTGAGTCCTGTGACCACCCCTTAACCCCACCTCCCCCCTCAAATTGTTCGCAATGCCTTGCAAAGTGGTATATAGTTCCATTGGTTTAATAATAGTGCACATCCAATTAAATCTGCCAGTTGATGATAAATTTAGACCAGTTAGTAACTACGTGAGCTGGGAGGCACCGTGGGTATACTGTGCCATATGACAGGTACAGGGCCGGACTGGGACCAAAAATCAGCCCTGGCACAAAACCCCCACCAGCCCACATACAATATCCGCCGCCACGAGCCCACATACAATATCCGCCGCCACGAGCCCACATACAATATCCGCCCCCACATACAATATCCGCCCCCACATACAATATCCGCCCCCACATACAATATCCGCCCCCACATACAATATCCGCCCCCACGAGCCCACATACAATATCCGCCCCCACGAGCCCACATACAATATCCGCCCCCACATACAATATCCCCCTCCACCCACATACAATATCCCCCCTCTGCTGTAATAAACACCACTCTAAACCTCAGCAAGAAAAGTAAATTGGCGAAAAGCAGCTTTATTTTACAAGGGGGTTTGGGGAAAACGTTTCAGTTACAAAATTAAGGGGCAAATTTTACGCCGCCCCTTTATAAATGTGAAAATAACTTAAAAATACCGCCCATGTTTGGGGGTCAAGTTTACATGGGCAATGAATACAAACAAAAAATCCCAAAAGAAGCAAAAAAACCCCGGGGCACCCAGGGACTCACGCGACCACCTTTTCTGTTGGGAGTCGCTTTCTTTTTTCCTTTTTTTCTTCATCCGGGCCCCGAACACCATGATGACTTCTCCCGCCCTAAATCATCTCTGCGGAAATTTTTCCACACAAAAAATCTTAGCAACTAAATTTTTGAGCGTTTTTTACTTTTTGCCCCCCCCGGTGTACAGACTCCCCCTTTAAAAGCAACCCAATGGTTATAGTTACCCCCCTTTTTGCCCCTAAAAAGTTAAAAAATTCCCACAGACAGCTTTTGGGGGGTCCACTTCTGTTTCACAGTCTTAGTTTATTTTTGCTTTTTATTATTAAAGGGGTTAACCCCTTATCAGGCATAGGTACGCTCCTAAATTTTAGTTTAAAGAGGTGACCCCCTTTTTGGGGAAGTAGAAAAATTAGGCAGGTAGGGAAGAATATAGCCCCCCATAGGTAAGTATTTTCTTAAAACAGGCTGATAAAAAAGGTCACCCTCGGTAGGCCCAGCAGTTCCCGAAACCCCACAAACCCCCCCAGTCTGGCCCTGTGATTTCCTGGGAGATGCGCAGAGTTAAGCAGCTTTGTTTTCAGGATCCCAGTGGGGGAAAAAAGGGCTGGGCCTCTACATGGGGAGTTGGGCCAATGGTTTTTGGGGGCAAATTTTCCCACTTTTTCCCAAATATAGTTTTCTGCCAAAAAAGGTGGACCCCCAGGAAACAGACGGGCTGAGTAGGATGAGGCAGGTAAAGGGGCCCGAGGGGAGGTGGAGGCTGGCTACATGCTGAAGGGGGGGGGGCCCCCGGGGGGTGGAGGGAGGCTACTTGGGTGAGGCCCCCGGGAATGGAGGCGGGCTTGGGATGCTGAAACCCCAAGGGGGGGGTGGAGGAGGCTAGCTGGTGGGCCCCAGGGAGGGGGAGGAAAGGGTAGCTGGTGAGGGCCCCAGGGAGGTGGGGGCAGGGTGGGATGTGAGGCCCCAGGGAAAGGGGGAAAGGGGGCTGCCCTGCTGAGGGGCCCCGGGGGGTGGAGGAAAGGGTAGCTGGTGAGGGCCCCCGGGGGGGTGGAGGCTGGTGCTGGTGAGGCCCCAGGGAGGTGGGGCAGGTACATGCTGAGGGCCCCCGGGAGAGGGGGGGAGGCTGCATGCTGAGGGCCCCCGGGGATGGGGGCAGGCTGCATTTCTGAGGCCCCAGGGAGGTGGAGGAGGGTACATGCTGGGGGGACCCGGGAGGGGGGAGGGAAAGGTAAATGCTGAGGCCCCAGGGAGGGTGGGGAGGGTGCATGCTGAGGCCCCCGGGGGATGGAGGCAGGGGTACATGCTAGGCCCCCGGGGGGTGGAGGGAGGTAGCTGGTTTAGGGCCCCCGGAGGGGGAGGCGGCTAGTGCTTTAGGCCCCCGGGAAAGGGGGAAAGGGAGGCTAAATGCTGAGGCCCCCGGGAGGTGGAAAGGGAGGCTTGCTGGTGGGCCCCCAGGGAGGTGGGAGGAAGGGGTGCACGCTGAGGCCCCCCGGGGTGGAGGCAGGTGCATTTTTGAGGGGCCCCAAAGGAAAGGGGGAGGCAGGTGCATGCTGAGGCCCGGGGGTGGAGGCAGGTAGGGTGGTGAGGCCCGGGAGGGGGGAGGGAGGTTACATGCTGAGGGGCCCCCGGGGGGTGGGGGGGGTGAAAGCCCGAGGCCCAAGGGGGGGGGGAGGAGGTGCATGCTGGGGCCCAGGGAGGGGGGAGGATTTGGTGCATGCCCAGGCCCCCGGGAGGTGGAGGCAGGCTTCATGTGAAGGCCCCCGGGGGGTGGAGGCTGGCGGGATGCTTGGGGGGCCCCAGGGAGGTGGAGGCGGCTGCATTTTTGGGGGCCCCCGGGAGGTGGAGGCTGGCTGCAGTGAGGCCCCAGGGGGGGTGGAGGGTGGGTGCCTTTCTGAGGCCCCCGGGAGATGGAGGCAGGCTGCATGCTGAGGCCCCAGGGAGATGGGAGGCAGGGGTGATTTCTGAGGCCCCCGGGAGGTGGAGGCTGGCTGCATGTGAGGCCCCAAAGGGGGGTGGAGGTGGCTTTCATTGGGCCCGAGGCCCCCGGGAGGTGGAGGGCTGGTGCATGCTGAAGGGGGCCCCCGGGAGGTGGAGGCTGGCTGCTGCGAGGCCCCAGGGGGGATGGAGGCAGGGGTGCATGGGTGGGGGGCCCCCGGGGGGTGGAAGGGGTGGGTGCATTTTGAGGGCCCCCCGGGGGGTGGAGGTGGCTGCATGCTGAGGGGCCCGGGAGGTGGAGGTGGTGCATGCTGAGGGCCCCAAAGGGGGGTGGAGGAAAGGGTGCATGCTGGGCCCCAAAGGGGGGTGGAGGCAGCTGCATGCTGAGGGGGCCCCCGGGAGGTGGAGGCAGGTGCATTTCTTTAGGGCCCAAAGGGGGGTGGGGCAGGCTGCATGTTTTGGGGCCCCCGGGAGGTGGAGGCAGGCGCATGCTGAGGCCCAGGGAGGTGGGGGCGGCTGCATTCTGAGGCCCAGGGGGGGTGGGGGGTGGCTGCATGCTGAGGCCCCAGGGGGGGTGGGGGGGCTGGCGGGATGCTGAGGCCCCAGGGGGGGTGGAGGGGAGGCTGCTTTCTGAGGCCCCCGGGGGGGTGGAGGCATGCTGCATGCTGAAGGGGCCCCCGGGAGGTGGGGGGCAGGCTGGGATGCCCGAGGGCCCCAGGGAGGTGGGGGGAGGCTGCATGCTGGGCCCCCCGGGAGGTGGGGGCAGGCTGCATGCTGAGGCCCCCGGAGGGGGGGGCAGGAAGGGTGCATGCTGAGGCCCCAGGGAGGTGGAGGCAGGTACATGCTGAGGCCCCAGGGGGGGGAGGGAGGCGCATTTCTGAGGCCCCCGGGAAAGGGGGGGCAGGTTAAACTGGTGAGGCCCCCGGGAGGTGGAGGAAAGGGTAGCTGGTGAGGCCCCCCCCCGGGAGGTGGAGGAAGGGTGCATTTTGGGGAGGCCCCAGGGAGGTGGGGCAGGCTAGCTGGGGAGGCCCCCGGGAGGGGAGGGGAGGGTAGTGGTGAAAGGGCCCCCGGGAAGGGGGAGGAGGGGTACATGCTGAGGCCCCAGGGAGGTGGAGGCGGCTACATGCTGAGGGGCCCCGGGAGGTGGAGGCGGGCTGCATTTCCCGAGGCCCCGGGGGGGGGAGGTGGCTGCATGCTGAGGCCCCCGGGGGGTGGAGGCTGGCTGTGGGTGAGGCCCCAGGGGGGGTGGAGGTGGGTGCATGCTGAAAGGGCCCCCGGGGAAAGGGGGAGGCAGGCTAGCGGTGAGGACAGGGAGGTGGAGGCAAAGGGGCAGGTGAGGCCCCAGGGGAGGTGGGGGCAGGCTGCCAAAGCTTTAGGGGGCCCAAAGGGGGGTGGAGGCAGGCTACATGTGGGCCCCCCGGGAAGGTGGAGGCAGGGTAAATGCTGAGGCCCCCGGGAAAAGGGGGAGGTGGCTGATTTTGAGGCCCCCGGGAGGTGGAGGTGGCTGATGCTGAGGGGCCCCGGGAGGGGGGGAGGCTGGCTGCATGCTGGGGCCCCAGGGAGGTGGAGGCAAAGGGTGCAAAGTGAGGCCCCCCCCGGGGGGGGGGGGCAGGCTAGGGTGGGGAGGCCCCAGGGAGGTGGAGGGAGGCTAGTGGTGGAAAGGGCCCAGGGAGGTGGAGGAAAGGTTAAACTTTGGGGAGGCCCCAGGGATTTGGGGGAGGCTAGTGGTGAGGGGCCCCCGGGAGGTGGAGGGGAGGCTGCTTTCTTTAGGCCCCGGGAAAGGGGGAGGCTGGCTGCATTTTGAGGCCCAGGGGGTTGGGAGGGAGGCTACATTTCTGGGGGGCCCGGGAGGGGGGGAGGCTGGCTGCATGCTGAGGCCCCCGGGAGGTGGAGGCTGGCTGCCTGCTGAGGCCCCAGGGGGTGGAGGCTGGTTTCATGCTGAGGCCCCCCCGGGGGGGTGGGGCAGGCTGCATGCTGGGCCCCGGGGGGGTGGAGGCAGGCAAACTGGTGAGGGCCCCCGGGAGGGGGAGGCTGGGTGATTTCGGGGCCCCGGGAGGGTTTGGGGGGGTGGCTGCATGTGAGGCCCCCGGGAGGGGGAGGTTAGGCTGCATGCTGAGGCCCAAAGGGGGGTGGGGCTGGCGCTGGTGGGGCCCTGGGGGGGGTGGAGGGTGGCTGGTGGTGAGGCCCCAGGGAGGTGGAGGGTGGCTAGCTGGAGAGGCCCCCGGGAGGTTTGGGGGCTGGGTGCTCTAAGGCCCCCCGGGAGGTGGAGGAAAGGGTGCTGCGAGGCCCCAGGGAGGGGGAGGCGGCTAGCTGGGGAGGCCCCCGGGGAGATGGGGCAGGTGGGATGTGAGGCCCCAGGGGGGGGGAGGCAGGCTGCATGTTGAGGACCAGGGAGGGGGGAGGCAGGGGTGCATGCGAGGACAAGGGGGGGGTGGAGGCAGGTGCTGTGAGGCCCCAGGGAGGTGGAGGCAGGCCCGCATTTCTGGGCCCAAGGGGGGTGGAGGAGGCTGCATGCTGAGGGCCCCCTGGAAAGGGGGAGGCAGGCTGCATTTCTGGAAAGGGCCCCCGGGGGGGTGGAGGCTGGGGTGCAAAGGTGAGGCCCCAGGGAGGTGGAGGGGAAAGGTAGCTGGTGAGGCCCCAGGGAGGTGGGGGCAGGCTAGTGGGGAGGCCCCCGGGAGGTGGAGGAGGTAGCTGGTGAGGCCCCGGGGGGTGGGAAAGGGTGGCTTCTGGGGGAGGCGCCCCCGGGAGGGGGGGAGGCTGGTGCATGTGAGGCCCCCGGGAGGGGGAGGCTGGCTAGCTGGGGAGGGCCCCCGGGGGGTGGAGGCTGGCGCTTTCTGAGGCCCCCGGGAGGTGGAAAGGTGGCTGAAGCTGGGCCCCCGGGGGGGTGGAAAGGTGGCTGCAGGGTGGGGGCCCCCGGGAGGGGGAGGCTGGCTAGCTGGGGGGAAAGGGCCCCCGGGGGGGTGGGAGGGGTGGCGGGATGCTGAGGCCCAGGGGGGGTGGAGGGAGGTAGTGGGTGAGGCCCCTGGGAGGTGGAGGTGGGGTGCATGATGAGGCCCCAGGGAGGGGGGGCAGGCTGAAAGCTGAGGCCCCCGGGAGGGGGGCCCGGTGCATGGGTGAGGGCCCCCGGGGGGGAGGGAGGCTAGTTTGGGGAGGCCCAAAGGGGGGTGGGGCTTTGGGTGCATGTGAGGCCCCCGGGAGGTGGAGGCTGGTGTTGCTGAGGCCCCAGGGAGGTGGAGGCTGGGTGCTTTCTTGAGGCCCCAGGGGGGGTGGAGGCCCCGGTGCATGCTGAGGGGCCCCCGGGGGGGAGGCGGCCCGCATGTGAGGCCCCAGGGGGGTGGAGGCAGGGCCCGCATGCGAGGCCCCCGGGAGGGGGAGGCAAAGGGTGCATTGAGAGGCCCCCGGGAGGTTGGGGGCAGGCTAGCTGGTGGAAGGCCCCGGGAGGGGGGAGGCTGGCTGCATGTGAGGCCCCCGGGAGGTGGAGGGGAGCTTTATGCTGAGGCCCCGGGGGGTGGAAGGGGAGGCTAGCTGGTGGGGCCCCGGGGGGGTGGAGGCTGGCTTTCATGCGAGGCCCCGGGAGGGGGGAGGCGGCTGCCTTCTGAGGCCCCAGGGAGGTGGAGGCTGGCTGCTTGCTGGGCCCCAGGGGGGGGGGGAAAAGGGGGGGGTGGGGGGGGGGGGGGCCCCCATGATGAGGCCCCCGGGAGGTGGAGGGAAGGCGATGCTGAGGGCCCCGGGAGGGGGAGGCTGGGGCATTTTCTGAGGCCCCAGGGGGTGGGGCAGGGTGCATGGTGAGGCCCCCCGGGGGGGGGTGGGGCTGGCTGCATGCTGAGGCCCCCGGGAGGTGGAGGTGGCCGCCTGTGAAAGGGCCCCCCGGAGGTGGGGGGCTGGCTGAAAGCCCGAGGCCCCCGGGGGTGGAGGCTTTGGGTGCATGTGAGGCCCCAGGGAGGTTGGGGGCTGGCCCCGCTGCTGGGCCCCGGGGGGTGGAGGGCCGGCTGCATGCCTGAGGGGCCCCAAAAGGGAGGTGGAGGCAGGCTAGCTGGTGGGGGCCCCAGGGGGGGTGGGGCTGGCTGGGATGCTGAGGGGCCCCGGGGGGTGGGGGGTGGCTGCCATTCTGAGGCCCCCGGGAGGTGGAGGTAGGGTGCATGTGAGGCCCCCGGGGGGTGGAGGCTGGGCTAGCTTTGGGGAGGGCCCCAGGGAAGGGGGGGGCTGGCTAAATGGTTTAGGCCCCCCCGGGAGGTGGAGGGGCCCGGGGGGTAGCTGGTTTAGGCCCCCGGGGGTGGAGGCTGGCTGGCATGCTAAGGCCCCCGGGGGGGTGGGGGCAGGCTGCATGCTGAAAGGCCCCCGGGAGGGGGGAAACAGGCTAGCTGGTGAGGCCCCCGGGAGATGGAGGGGGCTGCTGTGAGGGCCCCAGGGGGGTGGGGCAGGCTTTCATGCTGAGGCCCCCCCGGGAGGTGGAAGGCAGGCTTCCAAAGCTGGGCCCCCCGGGAGGTGGAGGCAGGGGGCATGCTGAGGCCCCAGGGGGGGGGGAAAGGGAGGCGGGAAAGCTGAGGCCCCCGGGGGGGTGGAGGGAGGGGGTGCATGCTGGGCCCATGGAGGGGGGAGGCAGGCTGCATGCTGGGCCCCCGGGAGGTGGAGGCTGGCTGATGGTGAGGCCCCCGGGAGGGGGGAGGCCCGCTAGCCCGGTTTAGGCCCCCGGGAGGTGGAGGCAGGCTAGCTGGTGAGGGGCCCCCGGGAGGTGGAGGCAGGTAGCTGGTGAGGGCCCCAGGGAGGGGGGGGTTTTCTAGCTGGTGAGGCCCCCGGGAGGTGGAGGCTGGTAATGGTTTAGGCCCCGGGAGGGGGGAGGCTGGCTAGCCCGGTTTAGGGCCCCGGGAGGTGGAGGGGTTGGGTAGCTGGTTTAGGCCCCCCGGGGGGTGGAAGGGGTGGCTTTTCATGCTGAAAGGGCCCCAGGGGGGGGGAGGCTGGCTGCAGGCCCGAGGCCCCAGGGAGGGGGGGGGTGGGCCCGCAGGTGGGGGGCCCCCAGGGAGGTGGAGGCTGGTAGCTGGTGGGGGCCCCAGGGGGGGGGGGAAGGGTGGCTTTCATGCTGAGGCCCCGGGAGGTGGAGGCAGGCTAGCTGGTGAGGCCCCCGGGGGGTGGGGCTGGCTGCATGCTGAAGGGCCCCCGGGGGGTGGAGGGGCTGCATGCTGAGGCCCCAGGGAGGGGGGAGGCAGGGTGCATGTGAGGCCCCCGGGGGTGGAGGCAGGCTAGTGGTGAGGCCCCAGGGAGGTGGAGGCTGGGGTGCATGCTGAGGGCCCCCCCGGGGGGTGGAGGTGGTGCATTTCTGAAAGGGCCCCCGGGGGTTTGGGGGCTGGCTGGGGATGCTGAGGCCCCAGGGAAAGGTGGAGGCTGGCTGCATGCTTTAGGGGCCCCGGGAGGGTTTGGGGGCTGGCTTTCATGTGGGCCCCCGGGGGGTGGAGGCAGGCTTGGGGATGCTGTGGCCCCAAGGGGGGTGGAGGGGGGCTGCATGCTGAGGCCCCCGGGAGGTGGAGGCAGGTAGCTGGTGAGGCCCCGGGAAAAGGGGGGAGGGGTGGCTGCATGCTGAGGGGCCCCCGGGGGGGTGGAAAGGCCCGGGGTGCATGTGAGGGCCCCCGGGAGGTGGAGGCAGGCTAGTGGTGAGGCCCCAGGGAGGTTTGGGGGCTGGCTGCATGGGTGAGGCCCCAGGGGGGTGGGGGCTGGTGCATGGGGAGGCCCCCGGGGGGTGGAGGCTGGCTGCATGCTGAGGCCAAGGGGGGTGGAGGTGGCGGGATGAGGGGCCCCCGGGGGGGTGGAGGCAGGATTTCATGCTGAGGCCCCAAGGGGGGTGGAGGCTGGCTGCATGTGAGGCCCCCCGGGAGGGGGGAGGCAGGGGTGCATGCTGAGGCCCAAAGGGGGGTGGAGGGGTGCATGCTGAGGGCCCCCGGGAGGTGGAAAGGGTGGCTGCCCTGCCCGAGGCCCCGGGAGGTGGAGGTGGCTGCATGGGTGGGGGCCCAGGGGGGGTGGAGGCTGGTGCCCTGCTGAGGGGCCCCCGGGGGGGGGGGCTGGCGCAAAGTGAAAGGCCCCCGGGAGGGGGAGGGAGGCTACATGCTTAGGCCCCAGGGAGGTGGAGGGGGTGCATGCTGAGGCCCCCGGGAGGGGGAAAGGGAGGCTTTTCATGTGAGGCCCCAGGGAGGTGGAGGCGGGCCCGAAAGCTGGGGCCCCCGGGAGGTGGGGCAGGTAGCTGGTGAGGCCCCCCGGGGGGGTGGAGGTGGCTTTCATTGCTGAGGCCCCCCGGGAGGGGGAGGCAGGTGCATGCTGAGGGGCCCCGGGAGGTGGAGGGCGGCTAGCTGGGTTTTAGGCCCAGGGGGTGGAGGCTGGCTTGCTTTCTGAGGCCCCCGGGAGGTGGAGCTGGCTGCATGCTGAGGCCCCAGGGAGGTGGAGGCTGGGTGCATTTTGAGGCCCCGGGAGGTGGAGGCTGGCTGGGATCTGGGGGCCCCAGGGAGGTGGGTGGGGCTGGTGCTGGGGCCCCAGGGAGGTGGAGGGTGGCCCCGCATGCTGAGGCCCCAGGGGGTGGAGGCGGGGCATGTGAGGGGCCCCCGGGGGGTGGAGGAGGCTTTCAAATTTTCTGAGGCCCCCCGGGAGGTGGAGGCTGGCTGCAATTTTGAGGCCCCAGGGGGGTGGAAGGCAGGTGCTGTGAGGCCCCCGGGGGGTGGGGGGTGGCTGCATGCTGAGGCCCCGGGGGGGTGGAGGCTGGCTGCATGCTGGGCCCCGGGAGGTGGAGGCTGGCCCGCATGCTGAGGCCCCAGGAGGTGGGGGGCTGGGGTGCATGCTGAGGGGCCCCGGGGGGGGGAGGTGGTGGCATGCTGGGCCCCAGGGGGCTGGAGGCCCGGCTGCATGCTGAGGCCCCAGGGGGGGGGGGGGGGATGGCTGCATGCTGAGGCCCAAAGGGGGGTGGGGTGGTGCATGTTAGGCCCCAGGGAGTTGGGGGCTGGCTGCATTTCTGAGGGCCCCCGGGAGGTGGAGGCAGGGGTACAGCTGAGGCCCCCCCGGGGGTGGAGGTTTGGGCCCCGCATGGGTGAGGCCCCAGGGGGGGTGGAAGAGGCTAGCTAGTGAAGGGCCCCCGGAGGTGGGAAACAGGCTAGTAGTGAGGCCCCCGGGAGGTGGAGGCGGTGCATGCTGAGGCCCCCGGGAGGTGGGGCAGGCTGCATGCGAGGGCCCCCGGGGGTGGAGGCAGGCTGGGAGGGTGAGGGGCCCCCGGGAGGTGGAGGGAGGCTGCTTTCCCGAGGCCCCCGGGAGGTGGAGGCAGGCTGCTGGTGAGGCCCGGGAGGTGGAGGGCCCGGTAGTGGGGGAGGGGCCCAAGGGGGGTTTGGGGGTAGGTGCTGCTGGGGGCCCCCGGGAGGTTTGGGGGGAAAGGCTAGTGGTGAGGGCCCCGGGAGGGGGGAGGCTGGGGTGCATGCTGAGGCCCCCGGGAGGTGGAGGCTTTGGCCCGCATGTGAGGCCCCAGGGGTTTGGGGGAGGGGGCTTGCGGTGAAGGCCCAGTGAGGGGGGAGGGAGGTAGCTGCTGAGGGGGGCCCGGGAGGTGGAGGTGGCTACATTTTGAGGCCCCCGGGAGGTGGGGGTGGCTGCCCTGTGAAAGGCCCCCCCGGGGGTGGAGGTGGCTGCATGCTTTAGGCCCAGGGAGGGGGAGGCTGGTTGGTGCTGTTTGGGCCCCCGGGAGGTGGAGGGGTGGCTGAATTTTTAGGCCCCCCGGGAGGGGGGAGGCTTTGGGTTTCATGCTGAGGCCCCCGGGAGATGGGGCAGGCTTTTCATGGGAGGCCCCCCGGGAGGTGGAAGGGTGGGTGCATGTGAGGCCCCCGGGAGGTGGAGGTGGCCCGCCTTTTGAGGCCCCAGGGAGGTGGGGGGGCAGGCTACATGCTGGGGGCCCCAAAGGGGGGGTGGGGGGGAGGTTTCTGTGAAAGGGCCCCAGGGGGGTGGAGGTTTGGGTGCATGCTGAGGCCCCCGGGAGGTGGGGGGCCCGGCTACATGTGAGGCCCCAGGGAGGTGGAGGAGGCCCACTTGTGAGGCCCCCGGGAGGTGGAGGCAGGGGTACATTTCTGAGGCCCCCCGGGAGGTTTGAGGCTGGTAGCTGGTGAGGGGGCCCCGGGGAGTGGAGGTGGGGGTAGCTGGTGAGGCCCCAGGGAGGTGGAGGCAGGCTACATGCCCGGGGGCCCAGGGGGGTGGAGGAAAGGGTACATGATGAGGCCCCCGGGAGGTTTGGGGGCTGGCTGGGGATGCTGGGCCCCAGGGAGGGGGAGGCAGGTGCAAGCTGAGGCCCCCGGGGGGTTTTGGGGGAAAGGCCCACTTTTTGAGGGGCCCCGGGGGGGGGGAGGAAGGGGTAGTGGTGAGGCCCCCGGGGGGGTGGAGGGTGGCCCGCTGCTGAGGCCCCAAAGGGGGGTGGAGGTGGCTAGTGGTGAAGGGCCCCCGGGAGGTGGAGGGTGGCTGCATGCTTTAGGGCCCCCGGGGGTGGGGGCTGGGTAGAGGTGAGGGGGCCGGGAGGTGGGGCTGGCTAGTGGTGAGGCCCCAGGGAAAGGGGGGGGTGGCTGCATGCGAGGCCCCCGGGGGGGTGGAGGCTGGGTAGCTGGTGGGACCCGTAGTAAATTAAAAGGGCCAAATTTCGCCTAACGGGGGCAATCCTCCCAAAAGGGGCAGGCAAACCTTTTTTTTGGCCCCGGGGGCTCATTTTGCTCGCGTTTCCCGTGGGGGGGCCGGGCACTGAACAGGGGAAACCAGGCACCCCGTGCTCTTCTCCCGGGGCACGGAGGGTGCCGGCCCCCCCCCTGTGCCGGAGCTGGGCCCGGCCCCCCCCCTGGGGCACCCGGGCTGCCCGGGCCCCCCCCCCTGAGCTCACTTTTGCTGTGCTGCTCCCGGGTTCCTCCTGTCAGTTAAATGAAGAGCCCTGCGGGCTGGCCGGGCAGCAAAAGATTGATGTTAATGGTTTTTCAGAGGGATTTCTGGAGGTGGAGCGGGCCCCAGCAGAGCCCCTGGCCCCCCTCCAGTGTTTCCCCAGCCCCCCCCTTTAAAGGCGGCGCTTTCTCCCGGGAATTTAAAGGAAGGGGGGGTAGGAGCAGGTCAGCTGATTGATGGGAAATGAGGTGGCCCCGGAAATCAAAAGTCCCGCGGGCATTCCCCCCGGGGGGAAAGGGGGCTCAGGGCCCGGGGCCCGGGGAAATTCCCACCCAGCATTAGGCACCCTATGACTAATTTTGCCTCTTAGATATTTGAACTGTGTACTGTTTCCTTTTAATGATACTCTCTCTCCTTGACAGTGGGAGCTAACCATCCCAATTTTCGTACAGATTGCCAAAATTTTAAAATTTATATTTTGTAAATTTTCGGGTGCTAATTTTTTTTGTTAGCTAGTTAATTTCTTCTGCTATGTACATTTATTCTTTTGATGGCAACTATTCTTGGACTACAAGCCAAACTTTGTAGGCATAATGTAGGACCTAAGGACGACATGTATGATCAGGAGTTGCGCCTGTTTTCTGGCGAAAACGGCGGCTCACCGATCCGAATCCCCTGTCGGACGCAGGGATGTGATGTAAGGAGCAGCCTTCGCCACTTTCGGCTGCGCCTAACATGAAGGGCGTGCTGTGGGCGCGGGGTGGGCGTTCTGGGGCGGGACGCGGCTCATTCGAAAAATCCGAGGCATGTACGATCGCGGGTCAGCAAAGTGCGGCGCATTGCAGCACTTGTCAGCTCCGACAGGCAGACCTAGTTGATGTTGGTCTAAACGAGCCGAAGGAGGCGAAGTGGAGCGAGAACGTAACATGAGAGGAAACATATAGAAGATCGCAAAAGAAATCCATTTCGGCTCTCAGCTCCGTGCGGCATGGAGTATGATTCCAAAAAAATCGCTTTTATTAGGTGTAAAACTTTATCAGAAAAAGAGCTCAAACCTTCTAAAAAAAAAAAAAATCACTTTGCAAAAATCTAGAACGGCGCAACATCAGGAATTAGGGATCTTGGAAATTGCCGGGAAATACAGTAATTCAAATTCTGTAAGCTCTTCTCATTGGTCGGCAAAAACCAGCCAATCAGAATAGGAGCGACAGTGACCCATTATAACCTATGGAGAACTATTAACCAATCAAATTCAAAGGCGGGACAGTTCAAAATACAGTAAAAATACAGTAAAAAAGAGCTGATGGGTTGAGCTCAGGCGGCAGATATGAATCCACCAATCATATGTAATGCATCTATTTTGAGTGGAGCAAGAAGGACGCCCTAAAAGTTATTACTGTCTATGGGAAATATTCTGTACTGGATTGGTTGGGGGGAAGGGGGCTCCCCGCTTAGCCAACAGCGGGGCTCCTTCTCATAGGTTCTATGGGAAAAGAAATGAGGGGCGAGCTCTGTTTGTGAGGGGCTAATTTAAAGAGGCGCGGTTTTTGGAAAATGGCAACGGCGACGCTTTATGGGTTTTTCAAATGAATCTATAATAAAAGGTACTGCCCGAAATCAAAGATAACATCCCGAAGTTGTCCCGATCTCTATAAAAAATGAAAAAAATATGGGGTAACAAAAAAAAAATATTAATTAAAATTAAATTTTTTTATTTCTTTTTTTTCTTTTACCCAATGACCCAATAGTGGGGGTGTAACGAAAATAAAGACAAAAAAATTAATTTTTTGAATTATTTTTTCTTTTCTTTACCCACATATTTTGTTCTTTTATTAGAGTCGGCAAAAACTTCGTGAGTTTATTTTTATTTCGGGCTGAAGTTTTATTCAGATTGCTTTAGAAAACCAAAAGGTTTCGCTCGCTCCCCCTTTGGGCCCAAAAATGCGCCTTTTTTAACTTGCCAATCACAGACAGGCTCGCTCTGTTTCTTTTCCCCAAAAACTTTTGAAGGTTGGCTAAGCTGACGAGCCCCTTTCCCCCAACCAATCAAGTACTAGAATTTTTCCCTGACAGTAATAATTTTTTAGGGGCCATTCTAGGGCCCCTTCTTTCTCCACTCAAAATAGAGTACACATAAGATTGGTGGATTATATCTGCCGCCTTTGGCTCAAAAAATCAGCTTTTTTTTTGCCTTTTTTACTTTTTTTGAACTGTCCCTTTTCATTTGATTGGCCCATATCCTCCTAGGTTATAATGGGCCCGTATCGCTCCTATTTATTGGTGGTTTTTGCCGGACCAATGGAAGAGTTTAAAAGAATTTGAATTACTGTATTTCCGGCAATTCTCTAAATCCAATTCTGATGTAGAGAGGTGCGGCGACAAACGTTTGATAGGTTTTGATGATTTTGTTTTAAAAGGTTTCAGCTTTTTTTCAGAAAATTTTTAAACACCTAATAAAAAAGATTTTTTTAATATATCCTGCCGCATGGCGCTGAGACCCGAGATTTCATTGCCCCGATTCTCTATAGATACAATGGGACAAAGTAGCTCGCGTCTGATTGGCCAGGATGCCAAGCCCCCGCTAGTAACCATCATTTTTTTTCCATTTTTAGTATTTTAACTGTCCCGCCTTTGAATTTGATTGGTTTTAAATATTTCCATGGGTTTTAAATGGGTCATTCACTCCTATTTGAGGGCGGTTTATGCCGACCAAAAAAGAGTTACAAAATTTGAATTACTTTTTTTCCCGGAAAATTTCAATATCCAAATTTCTTGATGTAGTGCAGTTTTGTTTTTTGGAAAGTGATTTTATTTTTTGTTTTTTTTTGTAAGTTTGAGCTTTTTTCAGATTTGTTTAACACTAATAAAAGCGATTTTTTGATTCTTCTCCATGCCCCCACAGACATTTTTTTTAATGATTTTTCGCTCTTTTCCCAGCTTGTCTCGATTGGAAATATTTGTTAGGCGCAGCCCCTTCTGCCCCTAAGTCCTGCACTGCCCCCCACACACAGGGGGAGGCGCGGTAAACTTTTCCCGCATGTAGGGAGCCGCCCCTCCTCGGAGGCGAATATTAGGCGCGTCCCGATGCGCCTAAGTCCCCGCACGGGCCTCACACATGGCGAGGCGAGTGGACTTTTCCCCGCATTTTATGGGCGCTTTCCCTCGGGGGGCCCAATTTTGGCGCGGGCCCAAACACTGGCCAAATTTCCCCCGCGGGTGCCCCTCACACATGGGAGGGGATTTTTACACTTTTATGTATGAGCCCCACCTCGGGCCCCCGACATACATGAGGCGCAAATTTCCCCAAAAAAAAACTGGCAAAAAGTGCGCCCCGGGAGGGGGAGATTATACATGTCCCCCAAAGTGTCCGGATTTCTTGTTCTATTTTTTTTACTTTTCTTGCATGTGAAAATTAAAATAAAAAAAGATATGAAAAAAAAAAAAAAAGTAAACCTGACAGACTCCATTGTGGTCAATGGGGTCGGACATGCACCGTTGGTGCCTGTCGTGTAACAGAAGCTCTGCACAGAATTTAAACCTCGCCTTAGTCCTTCTGCCTCACTGACTTTCTCTGTTGTTTAATTGCCAATATCAAACAGTAAAGATAATTGCATAGTGTAAATGGGCATAAAAATGAGATGACAAAATGAACTGACCTGCACATTTGCTGAGCGGATCTCTGTAAACAGCTTAAGTTAAATGTGCAAATGTTGATGACTCGAAAAGACCCCTTTCTTGCTACAGTATTTTTTTGTTAATATTGGCTTAGCCTAGTAAAATGGGCAATTTAAATAATCTTCACAATAATTAGTGGGAGGTTTGTCCAATTGGGACAAGATTCTTAAACTGTAAATCCAGCCTCAAAAAAAATAATTTCCAAATTTTTGCAAAAGGTGTTTTTTTATTATTATTATTATTTATTTTAGAGCGCCAATAATTCCAAGGCACTGTAGAAGCCAAGGGATTAAAATTACTATTTTTAAAGCAAATTTAATAAAAAGCCCAAATCCCAAAAAAAAAAACACCCCAAATTTAAAGTTCCTGCTTTAAGTTTGTTCAATGCATACAGAAAACCCACAAGGGCTGAATGTATTTGCTTTTTTTTGTCTAAGGGTTTATGTTTTCCCAACCCGGGAAAAGTGCAATTCTCTGAAGGTCTTTTGCATTGAAAATATCTGTTTCTCATAAAATGTTCTGTCTTACAAAAATATGTGATTTTGCAAGACTTCCTTACGTAATCAGAAAGCAAAGAATGCTCCAAGTCAAGCCCCAATGGGGTTTTAAAAAAATTTACCCTTTTTTATGCCTTTCAAAAAAAGTTTTTTTACGGGAAAAAAAACCAGAGATTTTTTCTTTGTGTTTAAAAATTTAAAATTTTTTTTTCTTTTTTAGGTTTGTCTGGTTTTATTGGGGGGAAACCATAAAAAAACCCTTAAAAATTTTAAATTTTTGATATCACAGTTTCCCTTTCCCTTCTTCCCATTTATATTGCAAAATGATAATTTGGAGAAATTCTATTTTAAAAGGGCAATTTTTTAAAACAGATATAACTTAAAATTGGACAATGGGGGAAAATTTTAAAAAAAGTAATATGTATTGGCCATACTCAGTTTGAATCCTTATATAAGGGGAGGGTTGCTCCTTTTTATGGAAATTTATAAACTTTGGTTGTGTTTTTTATATTGTCTGTTTATTTCTGGTTCCCCCAATAGAGATGTCTTTTAAAAAAATTGGAAGGACTGGTTTTTTGTTTTAAAAGGGGAAGCTCATTTTTCATAAAGGACTGTATTGGTATTACTGTCACAGTCCTGTTTCCAAATGCCAAAAAAAAAGGAACCCCGATAATAGGGTTTGCAAGTTTGGGAAGGGGGAAAAGGGGCCCAAAGGGGGGCCCGGGTTTTTTTTAAACCTGTTTAAAGGGTTTAAACCAATGTTCTTTTATAAACAAAAAATTATAAAGGGAAATTACTCCGAAATTTAGAAAAAGCATTTAAATTGGGCTAATGCTTTTTATATTTAGTTAGAAATGATGATGAAAAAATTTTTGGGGAATTTTCCTTTCAATACAGCCACATTATGAATTTTATTTTCCCCTTTGGAATTCCGTAATGTTACCCTTTCACTTTTTTAATTTGTACTAAAACATTTAAAAAATTTGGGGTTTTTTTCCCATTTTTAAAAAAGATTTTGTGGGAAAAAAAAAATTTCCGGGGGCATTGCACATTGTATTGTGGAGCTATTTTTCTCTTGAAAAGCAGTGTTTCACAGAGGCATATTACCCTACAAGTTTGAAAAACCCTGGTTTTGATTTGTTTAAAGGGAAAAAGGTTTTTTTTCACCACATCTGGGGTACTTGCTGGGGTTTCCCTTTTAAAAAAAGGTCCCCTGACATATATTGTCATGTAACCCCCGCAGCCCCAAGGAGATCAATAGGATAAACATAGTCCTATGTGAATTATGTTTGTTTTTTCCCGGGGGGTTTTTTTTTCTTTGCTGTAGGATTAAAAAGCGAAAAGGTGGGGACTTAACCTTTTGTGTCCCTTTTAAAAAGAGAAAAAAAAAAGGAAAAGGGTTTTTGCTTTATTGAACTTTTTGGGGCCCAATGTGACTACATAAATGGTATTGTGGGTCCCTTTTTTTTTAAAAATTTTCCCCAATTGGTTTCCCACAGACCATTGTAAAAAACACCCATGTGTTAAAATTTTTTTTAAAGGGGTTTGCGGGTCAGGGGCCCAGGGGGGTGTTGCCTGCCAGGAAGCTGTATTCTTATTAAAAAAAAAAAACCTTTTAGTTTTTGCAGTTTGGCCCAACTGTTTAAAAACTATTGTCATTTCACAGGGCATCCAGAACTATAGTCTGCTTAGGCTGCACCTTTACCCAGCAGGAAATACTGCCCAAAGGGAAAATTGGTAAGAATAGCTGTTAGTTTTTAAAGGGGGGGTTGTTTACTTTTATACATTTTCAAACAGTGGTAGTTTTAAAAGGAAATGAATGCCCAAGCCCAAAATTAATCTCCCAAAAATGGGGTTTTCCTCTTAAACTCTTCAAGTGATTTTAAATTTTCAAAAAAATTGCAGATTCCATGCATATGATGAAAAAAGCGTAATTAATTTTTTTAATTTTCAGTGCAATATTTAAAAAAACTTTAAAGAATTAAAAGTTTGTTTTCTGGGGGGCTTAAATTTTTTAATTATATGCCCATGTTTAAAATACTTGGATGTATGGAGAAAATCTAAGACAAGCCCATCTATGATAAGTCGTGAAATAGATTGGTCGAAAATAAATATTACAGCTTAAAGGGGTTGTCTAGTTAAATGTTTTTGTTTTCTTGTTTTTTTTTTTTAAATATACTGTTGCCCTATTAAAATAAAAAAAAGTTCTATTCACCTCCCATGTTATCTCATCATCTTCACTCTCCATCGGTCTTCCGTTTTTTTTTCCGGGCTTGGACCGAAACAGGAGTCAATTCTTTCAGCCCTTGAGTGGCTGCAGTTATCAAAATGCTATTGGAAATGTATCCACGGTTTTTTTAAAAAAGTGCTCCAAAACGTTATGTTTGGGCAAAAAGGGTGCTGGGCCCAACATTTTACTGAAAAAAAAAAAAAAAAAATAGCATTGCCCCTGGACAATGGCCTTTTAAAACATTTTTCATTTGGCGTGGGCTTACAGAACTTTAGTTTGGTTAGGTGCACCCCTTTTCCCCCAACTTTGGGGAATACAATGGTTTTCCCCGGGTTTAAAAAATTTTTTGTTTTTTTTGTTTGTTTTTCTATTAAAATTCTACTCACCTTTTTCAAACTTATCTCGGAACCAGCGCTTTCACTGCACCCCAAATCTCCCCCATTTATCTGTTTTCCTTTTCCCCGGGTTTTGGGCTCCTGGGACCGCACTGCTTTCAGTTGACACATGCTATTAGTTGTATTCACTGGTCGGAAGTAAGCTCTCTAAACAGCAATGTTAGGCAAAGACACGTGACCACCACAGCCAATCAGTGGATGTGTTGTGACCAGAAAAAAAAAACAGAAGACCAGGGGAAAGTAAGGGTAATTTAACCCAAAGGGAAATATGGTAAAATTTATTTTTAAAAAGTATAAACAATCAAATTTAGTGCTGTGTAAAATCATTGTGGATGTTCAGATGACGCTGATGTTACGATCTAGAATTAAAAATGATATGAGGCAGAAAGCTGCTTCACTTTTAAAATATAGTTTTTTTTAAAACGTTTTAAATTTTTAGGGAACATTAATAAAGGGGTTTTCGTGGCATTTTTACCTGTTTCATAAAACCCTTTTTATGCCCTGTGAAACCCCCCCCACCCTAAGGGGTGGAGCAGAGGGTTAGTAAAAACCCTTTTTTATTTTATTATGCTAAAAAAAAATATGACAAATTTTTTTTTTTGGGAATGCTTTGATTTTTTTAAAGAAACTGCATCCTGGTGTTAGCTGGTGTCACGATCCTATGTGAGGTTGCATTTGGAGAACAATATGATCTGAGAGAATCAGCAGCAAATACATGTAGGCATCTGGCCTGAGGTTGTTATTAAATTTTGTTTTTATTTGTTGATGGTTTTGGCTGTAACAATTTTTTATTGTGTGTTAGGACTTCTAAATAATATTTACATTTGTTCTAGATTCTGAATTATGAGTGTGATCTGGAGTCTGATTCATTTTGGAGTCTGTTCTAGGATGTGATAATTTAAGGGTACAGTCTGAACAATAGTGTTGAATTTTAAATTGACAAGTTCCTTCTTTTGGCATTTTTCTTGGCCCAAATTTTTAAAATATCCCCTCCAACCTTATATGGGGGGTGGGGTTATTTTTTCTGTATAAGGGGGATTTGGGTTTTAAATAGGGAAAAGTTTAAGTTTTTTATTTCTTTCCCCGTTTTTTATTTATTTATAATTTTTTTTTTAATTTTTTTTTTATTTTTAAATATATTTAATATATTTAAAGTAGTGTGAAATGGGAGATTTTTGTAATTGCTATAAACAGCTCATTATCAACCCTGCAGCATATATATTATACCTAGTTTCTGTGACTGGTATCACGTGGATGCTATCTGTCTTTGAAGCGTATGGTAGCAGCTAGAGATGGGTGAATTTCCCGAAATTCGTTTCGTTCACTTCGCTGAATTTCCGGCAAAAAAAAAAACTTTGTTCCCAATTACTTCGGGACGAATCACGTTAAAAAACAGCTATTTCCAGGCTGCACAGAGCCTGCAGGGGTGCTGTAGAACGAATGTTCATGCTTAAATATGCAGGGGAGACTTGGTTTGGTCTTCATAACAATGTTGTGTTTTAGTATAATAGGACATGACTGCCGTCCGCTTTAGAATCGCTTCACTATAAAATTCCCTGGGCACTTAAGAGGGCAAAATACCCAAAAAACTGAAGCGTGGGAATTTTTGCCTGATAAAAATCATGCCAGAGAAAGCATGGAAAAAAACAAGCTGAGAGCAGGTGGAAAATTAGTGACAGAGTGTGGAGGTGACGGCGGGCAGCCACAGCAGCATGAGGTCAGACAGTGGCACAATGAAATTTGGAGGTGGCCAAAAACAGGAATAGGCCACAGAGTGGCACAATGACACAGTGTGGAGGTCACCAGGCCAGCAGCAGCATGAGGTCAGACCAGTGGCACAATGACAGTGTGTAGGTCACGGCCAGCAGCCAAGTCAGCAGATCATGAGCGTCAGACAGTCGGCACAATGACAGAGTGAGTAGGGTCACAAGCAGCGCATAAGAGCAGCATGAGCCGTCAGACAGTGGCACATATGAAGATTGATGTTGTATGTCACGGGGCAGCAGCTCACTTAGCAGCAAGCAATTGGGTCAGACTGTGCACAATGACCAGTGTGTATAGGGTCACATGGCAGCCAGCCACAGCTTAGACAGCATGGTAGAGGTAGAAGTGGAAATGACATTCTAGAGGTGCAAAAACTAGGAATTAGGCACAGAGTGGAGACTAATCGAACAGTGTTAGCTCGCGTCACGGCTGAGCAGCCACTAGCGAGCTTGCCATGAGGTCAGACAGCCTGCACAATGACACAGTGTGATAGGTTACGGCCAGCAGCAGCATCGAGAGTCAGACGAGTGGACAATGACATTCTGGAAGTTTTGCTGGGGATGGCAAAACAGTAGTAGGCCATGAGTGGCACAATGAAGAGAGTTGGAATTTGTAGGTGTCTGATGTCAAGTGTTGCGTTAATTTAATAGAGAAAAAATCAAAGTTGTTTATCAGTATATTCTTATTAAGCTCATCAAGATAGTTTGCTTTTATGCTTTACTGGTTATACAATCCTTAATCGAACTATCAGATATTTACAGCTTTTGAGACAGATGCATAGCCTGTTTGAACGCGAAGAAAATCAAGGCCTTCTCCTGTCCCCAGATAATACAGAGCGCTTCGGAAGATGTATCATTAGCTATTGCTTCATTCAGTACATGCAAATGTATAATTTTTTCTTAGCGACCCAATTTAACCAATATGTGAGTAGTTAGCATTGTCATAGTGATCTTCAAAAAAGTAAAAGTTTATTGGAATGTTATTTACTGTTTTGCCCCCCCCCAAAATAACTAATTCTCAATTTATTTTTCTAATATTTTACTTTTTTTCTGTATATTATTGGATTAAATTTGATTACATGTCGAAAGGAAGGTGGTCGGTCGATGTTTTCTCGAGCTCTGGCTGGACTGTAGTAAAATAATAATATATAATCGGGAGAGAAAAATTATTAATAATTAAAATCGGAGGAGGCATTTAATTGTGATAAGGTTGTGCGAAAAAGGAGTAGATTCCACACTGATTAATTGTAATTCATCTTGAGAGACAGTGCTGGGTGCCTGTGCTTTATCAAACGCCCTTAGAGGACGACATATCGGAGGGGGTGACGTCTTACATCGAGGGTAGCAACGTCCTGGATTGTGGGAGAAATCAGTTGGGAGCTGATCAACTACAGGTGAATAGGTGTAAGTATAGCGGAAGTGCTTTTAAGTCTGTGCTATGATGATTATCTATTTTTCGGATATTTAGCTGAAGTCGTGTTATTGGTGGTTGTCAGCTTCCCGTAAGGCAGACCCTATCGAGGTCATGTGTAAGCGTTAGATGGTGTGCTCTAGCGTTTTGACTCCTGCGTACAGATGTGCACGTTAATCATATGCGTATACTCTTAAAGCTAGCAGATTAATTCCTCTGTTGTTGCTCTCGTTAAAGGTCTATGTGAGCTTGGATAGTTTATTTTCCTGTTGACGTATCATTATTTCAGTGTTTAGATGTGTAGGAAGCTGGGCTCTGATGGAAAACAAAATGGAGATATCAGAGATAAGACCCGGGTAGTAGGAACCTAAGCCCTGTCATAAGTGATATACAGATATAGTTAATAGACAGAAGATCTTGAATTCCTGGATAAAGCTGAGGCTACGGGTAAAAGGAAAACGAACGCATTTCACTCACAGTTCTTACAAGATATAGTTATAAGGACAGATGATCTGCATTTCCTTAAGAAAACTGGTGATTGCCAAAGCTACTGATTAATGTTATATAGTTATAAAAGGTACGCATCTGACGAGAAGAAAAAAATGGTTAGTTAGAAGCGTACCAAAGCTGTATAGTTATAGACAGATGATCTGAGAGCAAATGGTTAAAGACGGTATGCCATATAGCTTTGAGTTATATAGACAGTAAGATTGATTTCTGATAGCTTGTTATGACAGATGGATGGCATTATTTTTTGTCTTTTGTTTTTGAGAATATTTTAGATTACTGCTGAGGAGAAGACATTGATAGTGACGTTAGATATGGTGCGGACTTAATCTCAACATACACATTGATGTTAATTTGTTGTTTTAGTTAGAGTAAGCAAAAAACATGCGTTCAGGTTAATGTTTATATTCAAGTACTCTTACTTGTTATTTTTCACACTGAAATTTCTGGCAGGTGTTATATAAACTTGGCTAGTCGCAGCATTGTTTAATGGGGGGGGTTTGTAGTGGGCATATTTCTCCTCCAGTTGTTCTGAAATAAAATTTTTGGCGCTACTGCAAAATTTATAGCGTCAATTTGAAGCGTGCTGTTTGAGTAGTTTGATCGATAGAGAAAAAGATTTAGTAAAAATATATATATATGAGATTGAGAGAAAAAAGCATAATTACGCTCTGTGCTGATGAGTTAATATTCATGAAGAATTAGCTAGCATGTGAGAAAGACTGAAACGAACATGAATGTGTTGAGAGAGTCTATAGTTACATTGAACATATGAATGTGAAAGATAATGAAGGATTTATTTTTTTTTCGGAGAGGCATATGTTATTATAAAGAGTGAGGCTTCGCCATATCCAATGATGGCGATTTTTAGAGTTGGTGGGACTGACGTAATCAAATCTCCATTACATGAAAGTTGGGTAGATTGTGGGAGGGAATGTACAAACTGATTCATTTGTATCTACCTCAGTTCTGCCCGCACATCCTCCGCGTATATCTTCAACAGTCCGCGTGCTCAGAAAAATCTCGCCCATAATTTTCGTGTAGCCATTCTTTATGAAGTCCAAATCTTCTGTATACGAAAGGCCAAAACCCAACCCCCCCACGCCCTTTGCATTTCTGTGGACCATACTTAGCTAGTCCTAAGCAACTCCAAAGAACCAGAACGTTCCCGTGTGATGAGTTTGAACCGCGTGGATTTGATACACCAAATTCTGACTACTATCTCCTCCTGACTTCACGTCGTTACTACTAATGTAAACATTGAATATGCAATTGTCGAGGATAACGTTTTCGTAGACATGAACATCCCAACTATGCGCAACCACTTTAGCTGTGCTCACAGCCTTACATACACCCTCCTCTCCAGTAGCGTATTTGATCCATTTAATGTACATGGAGAGGAAGCACGGCGAGTGAGCGACAAGTTGCGCATAGCTACAGGAGATCAGGACTCACAAATACTTGCCACAAAATTAAAGGATCAGTGATCTTTTTATTGCTAAGCACTCAATGTGCGTCTACGGATGAGGAAAGTTCTCAGAACAACCATTGATCTCCTGGGGATACTGACACAGGTACTATCATAAACTCACGACAAAACGTCATCCATTGAAAGAAAATATCTGGAAACCCTAAAGGGTGTAATATTGCGCCTAAGGGGCACGATGTGGAGAGCAGGATGAACGAGGCTTTTCGCCCGTTTTCTGGCGTATATATGCGCTCCCAGCGCGATCCCCTGTCGAAGCACACCCCCCCCACACCCCCCCCCCCCGGGATTCAGTGTTCAGGCGCAGTAGTTCGCCACTTTCAGCTGCAGCTCGCTAATGATAGGGTTCCGATGGCAGTGAGGCGCTGGTTGTGGGCACTGGGGTAGTCTAGGCTGTTTTTTTCGGTGTGGGCGGGAATCAGCTTGTACGTCTCTGAAAATCTCAGAGGCATGTACGGATGGCGAGATGTCGCACAAAGCGAGGCGCATGTGCACGTGACTCTGCGCTGCCGCACAGGAGCAGACCTGTTTTTCTGTAGTCATAAACGGCCTTCGAATGAAGGCCCAAAGTGACAGGATCCGAACATGCGAAGGAAGGATGGATCGCCGAATGTGACAGAAATCTCGGCCGCTCGACTCCGTGGCAAGATTTAGGAGTATGATCAAGCAAAAATCGCTTTATAAGGCGGAAAACAGTGTCAGAAAACAGTGAACGTAAAAAATAAACATAATAAAAAAAAAAAACACTTTCCAAAACTCTAGAAAGGGCAATATCAAGAATTATGATTTTGGAAATTTGACCGCTGGGTCAGAATACAGTAATACAAATTCTGAACTATTCTTTTATTTGGTCGGCATCAAACCACGCAATCAGGAACGGAGCGAATGATTGGGCCCCAAAAAATTAAAACTATGGGGAAGGAATTCTGCCCAATCAGAACTCTTATTTTCACGGCGGGGATCAACTTCAAAATAGCATGTAAAAAGACAGAAAAGAGCTTGATTGGGCTGAGCATAGCATCGAAGGGGGGGTGGCTACAGGCGTCAGCGCCAAATCAGAATAAGGGCCGGACAAAGACCATCTAGTATATGGAGAGTTGAAGCTCATAGACTCAATCAAGAATCCATCGGCCGGTGATAATTAAGATTCAGTAAAATAGACAGAAAAGAGCCTGATGCTGAGTAGCGGTGATCGTGCTTCGGTATCCAAGCACACCCCCTATCAAGAGGGCGAGCTCACTTCTCCCATTATGAGTCTATGGCGGAGAGAATGGCGCCGCACTGAAATCTCGTGCGTCTCTAGCAGCCGTAGTGCCCGAGGTATGTTGGCATGAAGTATTAATCAAAAAAATGAGTTTTTTTATTAAATGATAAAACACTTATACAATAAAGAGCCTAGAACCCTTCATTCACAAATTAAAGCAGTCTAAAAAACACCCGAACACGCTGGTTTGTCAGCCCGAGACGGGCGCTTTAACATAGGGGAATTTGCAATAGAGTAGAAAATATGCGGAGAAATATTCACAGTAATTTCAAATTGATTTAAGCTCAGATTCTCATTTAGGTCGAATTGGCATAAACCAAGACATCATGAATTAGGAGCGACACAACTTTCTCCATTTAGTAACCTTATGTAGCAAGATGAGAAGTTATTAATCATTTAAACATTCAGATAGGAACACAAATTAAAATCATAGTCCTCTGCTAGTAGGATAAAAGAGACACTTCGATCCGCTAGTACGCCAAATCACATTATATGCCCACCTGAACTCCTTCTGACTTTCCGGGCTGGTTATGTAGCGCACGATACACCCCAGGCTTCAATCCAGCACAACAGCCGCATTCATAACATAGAAATAGGCCGATAAATCACTGATCAGCGGACCAGCTGCGTCCATGATTAGAAATAAAGTGACCACGAGAATTTATTGCCAGATGTCCCATTATCATGCCCAAAACACATATCTCATCGTGAGGCTACTGAAAAACTAGTTAAAATCCAATGCCGAGCTTTCATGCCCGTAGCTGCATCGCACCCTTGATGTTTCCTAATATTGTGACAACATTACGATATACTGTTGCAACAGGTCTATACTTACCGCCCATTAACGACCTTAGAAGATATCCATACGTCCAGAGTCATGTTGAGGCGGTTCACCTGACACCTGAGACGTATGGATACGTCCTGAGATTATTCGCGCAACTCCTAACAGCCCCAGAGTGTCGCTATGTTGCTTGATCGCCCCACGACCTAAAACGATTTCTCGGCAGAGTCAGCGTGTATATCCTAGCAGCAGCCGATCGGGCCCGCACCCCGGATCGCCCCCCTCCGGGGCGGGGGAAGGGGGGTTACTGCGAGGGCAGGGCGGACGGCCATTAACACCCTTTAATTATCGCCGACGATTGGCTTTATGGTCGCTAAATAACTAAGAGAGATCCGCAGGGTAGAGAGGTCGAAATCGCCCTTCATCCTGCGTCTCTGCTACGGCAGGCCAGCCTAGCCCGCATGAACGATATCGCGTTCGCGATCACGTTGCAGACTCCTGCCCTCCTGACAGACTAAGCACTTTGGAAGGCCAGAGAATGACCTTCTGGGTTGTCATGTGACGCTCACGATGCTCCGACCGTGCCCTCGATCAGGCGCATGGCCCCCGGCACATGTGGACTGACAGTTGTCTCCATAGGGACAACAGTCATAGCAACAAGCTATGCACTGATTCCTCATTGAAATAGAGAGATCTAAAGATCTCTCATTCAAATCCCCTATGACGGGGAAAGTAAAATAAAAATATGAAAAAGTGATAAAAAGCCTAAAAAAAGTGTGAAAAACAAGGGCTAAGAACACTAAACTCTGGAAAAATAAAATAAAAATACGTACACCGCACCTTTATCCCCTTTACAAAACGGCCAATAGCCCCAAAATAAGATCAAAAATAAATAAAGTACCCATATTTAGGTATTGCCGCCCGCCGCGCTCGTGTGGTGCTAGTCACTATACTGCCTATATATCTGTCATTTAGTTTAAGCGGCGATCAAAGCTTAATTATATCCGTTACGGTTGTGTGGAACGCGTAAAAAAAAAAAAAAAAACAAAGCATGAATTAAGATTTTATTGTTTCATCTCCGCAGCACATAAAATGGAATAAAATAAACCGATCAAAAACTCTAGAAACGCCAAAGTGAATTGCCTGACACAACTTAAAACGTCAGTTCAGTCCCGCAAAAAAAGTCGCCTGATACTACAGATCTCGGTTTATACAGAAAAATAAAGACATGTATAGCTTTTCAAGCCAGTTAGCGATGCATTAAATTTTGTTTTCAACACTACCAAAACTTTTTCGCTTTTTTTTTTAAAGTGCATTCAACATAAAAAAAACTAATATAAAATAGGCTCAATACGCCTTAATCGCCAGCGACCCAAAGACGTAAAGCTTAAACTTATCACGATACTGCCCGGTGAGCCTTGCTTAAAAATAGAAAAATAAAAAGACACCTCATAGTGATTTGCAGTATTCCTTCACCCTGGCCCGCCTCCCCAAAAATGGACTTTAAAGCGATCAAAAGCACTTGTCCCCCAAAAATGGGCAGTACTAATTAAAAACTGATCCAAACTCATCTCGCAAAAAACAAGTACCCTACACAGCTCCAAGCAGCAGAAAATTTTAAAAAAAGTATGGCCTCTCAGACCTATGGCGATGCCAAAAAAACGTATTTTCCTGGTTCTGAATAATGTGTTTTTATTGCTAATAAAAAGCAGTAAAAACATAAAAACAATATATAATTTCGGGTATCCGGTGTAAATCGATATTGACCTGCTGAGTAAGCCTACACATGTTCATAATTATACTCTGCCTTACAGTTGACCGCTATAAAAAATAAAAATAAAAAACGACTACCAGATTGCTTTTTGTTGTTCAAAACATAACTCAGAAAAAACTTATAAAAATGTGGAACATAGACATCATATTAGCACCCCTATAATATGCCCGTGGGACCAATAAAACTTAATACTCATCCCGCAAAAAAAACAAGCCCATACACAGCTCTGCACACAGCAAAAATAAAAAAGTTATGGACTTCAGAAATACGCGACAACATATAAAACGCCAATTTTTTATAGACGTATTTCTACTGTTGTAGTTAAAAGTTAATAAAACAAGAAAAAATATATATAATCTATATCTTTGTAATTGATACGACACCCAATAGTAAAGTTCATCGCATGCATTTACACTTGCACGGCGAACATGCGTGTATATTGAAACACTCAAAAAAACAATGATCTACAAACTGCTGATTTTCTTTTCCCTCCCATTTCTATGTGCCAATGCTAAAATAAAAACAATTAAGACAAGCTGTAGCCATCCAAAATGCACAGTACACCCTAGATGAGTATCCTGGATGGATGTGTATGAATTCCAAAATGGAATTCCTTTTTATTTAGGTGCAGACCTTCTAGGATAGGCTTCGCGAACTTGATTCTGACCCATACTTTCAGCACGCCCTGTGCTTGTGCAGTATTGCGACATAGGCCCCACCAATATCTGCCCCGTTCCAACAGCCCAAATAGCGCTCCCTCACTTATACGCCCGCATGCGCCCAACCAGCCCTGTTTACACCGCACATGATTATGGGTATAATGCGAACTTGGAAGACATTGTCTTACAAGTTTTAGGTTCTTTTATTCCAGAATTTCCCTGTGAATATATAAGAAACATTTTAAGCCATAAAATTTCAGATGATTTATCATTTTCAAGCCTTCATGCCTAAAAAAAATTTAGTGTATAGCAAATCACCTGTGGGCTGGTCATAATATTACTCATGCACCCCTGTAGACTAATATTCAATCTAAGGGGCGTCTTCGGAGTGTAGGTGAGTTTCCAATATGCTGGTCCTATTTAAGGGTGTTTATTAAGTTTTAGCACCTTTTAGGGTGTCCCCAAACCATGAAAAGGCGCGCTTAAATCTAATAAAATCGTAGTTGATAAAATGAGACTCCCAGAAGTGTATAGTTAGCGTGCTCCTCCTATTCACTGGCGGCTTATGGCGTGAGGCAATGATTCACTAGGAGCCCCATATGGGATATCTCCTAAAACGGCAGACGCTGTAGTGGTGAATTGCGATTATTTAAGCTTGCGATTTTCCTCCAGTCACACTTTACCGTTATTCAAGCTGAGATAATGGAATAAATAATTCAGAAAATCTGCAAAAAAAGTGAAATTTGAATTTCACATCACTTCTGCCCCTTTTATTTCTACGTGCAAATATCTGTAAGATGAGGTCTATCAATACTTCCTAAATAGTGTTGACTAAATACGTTAAAGGTTTTTGTTTCTCAGATGGCATACAATATGGGTAGCGTACATCTAACATGCCCGGCACCTCAAAGACCATGTCAGAACTGGCGAGTATTGTGGATCCGCCTAAAAAAAATGTTATAATATGCAAACTTTTCTTGAAAATTGTAGAGAAATTCATCTACTAAATTTTACTAAGCCCTGCTCAATGTCGTAGAAAAAAAAAAAGACATTTAAATAAATGATATCCAACCTTTAGTGGACATTAATGGTAGAGATTGACCCTAAGTAATAAACTATTTTGTAGGTGTAATAATTTTCTGTCTTGCCACGCAGAGAATTTTATGCCAAGCTTTCAAATGCTAATTTTTCCAAATTTTCATGAATGTTCTGATATTTTTACGAAACAAACTATGGATTGTATGGAACTATAAAAAATTTTACTAACTTAAAGCCACCAATGTGTCACGAGGAAAACAAATCTCTGAATCACATGGATAGGTGAAGATAAAAAAAAAAAAAAAAAAACCCCCAAATATCCCAAAAAAAGCTTAGGCCCCCCCACCACCCTGTCAAAAAGTTATTCTCAATAAATTGAACTATAGTCAGTCTTTACAAAATAGGAGGCTGTTATGTCAGAAGAGTAAACCGTACGGGTCGCTTAAGGGGTTAGAGTAGCACAATGGGCGTACAGCATGAATTACATCATGTTCCAGTCAATAGTATGAAACGTTTTCCAATTTTCTGGACTCACCTTAGTATATTGATCGTGGCCTAAACAAAATAGAAGAAAATAAACATGAATTTTATTGGATTAATTTTTTTTTCGTTCTACCCCTCATATTTCATTCCGTTTGTATATATACAATCGGGACCACTTCTGTAGTCTTATCATTTGATTGCGCCAAGCACAGTTTTATTTCAGAATTGCATTAGAACAACCATAGCGAGTGATCGGCTCGCTCCTACCATCTGCGTCCATAATTAACAGCCGCCTCTTTATACTTAGCCAATCACAGAAGCTTGCGCTCTAGAATTTACTTTTTCCCCATAGCCCCATATCTCTATGAGAAAGTAGCTCGCGCTTGATTGGCTGCTACGCTGGACGAACGCCTCGGCCGCTTCAACCAATCAGCTCGTTTGCTAGCATTTTTACGTGTATTTGAACTGGTTCCCGTCCTTGTGAATAATGATGGTCAATTTTTCTCCATTAGGACATAGTAATGGCGGACATATGTCGCCTCCTATTCTTGATTGGTCAATTTCTCACTCAAATAGCGTTATAATGATTGCGTTTGTGACCATTGTCCGCTCCATTTTCATGACTTTGGACTGGTTTATGCCGCTCCAATGAGGAATAGCTTAAACAATTTGAATTACTGTATTTCCTGGACCAATTCTCATCCTATTACAATTCCCTATGCTAGATCATAAAACGCGTGGGTCTCGGCTAGAAAGAAACGCGTGTTGCTAGGATGTTCGATGCGTTTTTAATCTTGCTTTATTTGTTACAAAAGAACTGTGGTTATTTTATGCTCTTTTTCGGATAAATGTTTCTACACTTAAATAAATATGATTTTTTTATTATATACATTCATGGCGCAACGGCGCCATTGAAGAGAGCCGAGATTTCAGAGCGGCCAATCTACTCCATATGAACTATATTGCGGCAAGGAGAGCAGCCTCGAACGCGTTGATTGGCTGGGATAGACAAGCCATGCCGAGGATAGCCTCAGCCAATCAGAATTCTTTTCTAGTCATTTTTCTAGTATTTTGAACGATCCGCCTTTGATTGTTGATGGCTCCTAAACTTCATCCATAGGATATAATGGGATTTGTTCAGCTCCTATTATGAATTGGTTTTAATACTCCTTCATAGGATTAGATGGGTGCACTGATTTCAATTGTTTCTCGCACCCTCCTATTCTTGATTTGGGCCCAAACTTTCTCCTTAGGATATAATGGTTTTTTTTTTTTATTATTTTATAGGTCATTTTTCGCCATGCCTATTCTGTAGTGGCTGTGCTTTGCGACCATTGGAGAATAGCACCTTTAACAATTGTTGAATTATGTTCACTTTCCCGGCGATTCTCTTCTTATTGCAATTCCTATAGTAGCCGCCTGCGTCTCCTGGTGATCAAACGCGGTTGTCGGGTAGTTTTTAACCAATGCGTTTATTTGTTAAAAAGAAGTGTGTCTTGGCCTCATTTTTTGATAGATGTATTTAGCACACTAATAAAATCAATTTTGATTATATTACTTCAGACCCCGCTCGGCCGCTGAGTGCCGAAGATTCAGTGCAGCCCATAAAACAATCTAACATAGATCTCATAAGGGCGAGAAGTAGCTCGCGCAAGCTCATGAATTGGTCTGGGATAGACAAGCACCGAGCTAAGCTCAGCCAATCAGCTATTTCTCTGTAATTTTTATGTATTTTGAATTACTCCTCAGCGCTGTGATTCTGATTAGTCCCGTCTAATTACTCCATAGACTGAATGGGTCTTTGTCGCTCTATTCTGATTGGTCTAATAATCTTCCATAGGCTAGAATGGCGGGTGGCGCCTCTGTCGATCCATATGTCTGATTGGCCCTTGAGCTAGCCAAAGTCGATAGCTTAACCAATCATTTCTATTACAGCATTTTTACATGTATTTTGAATTATTCCGCACGTGGATTTCTGATTGGTCTAAACTTCCCCATAGTTTTAATAGTTTCATTTGGTCGTACCTATCTGCAAATTAGGATACTCCGCGTTACTATGACGGACCTCTGGCCAATGAGAATCAGATTTCTGAGTTTTGAATTACTGTATTTCCCCTTGGCACACCCCCCCCCCCCCCCCCCCGCCCCCCCCCCCCCCCCCCCCCCCCCCCCTATTTCCAATATCCTTCATCTCTTGATACAGAGTTGATTGCAGAAAGTGATTTTGTCTTATATGTAACTATTTTATTTTTTAGGTTTCAGCTATTTAATGATGAATGTTTTCTGCCTCTTATAAGGCGATTTTTGTTATTCTACCCCCCCCCCCCCCACCCCAATATTTTATTTTTTACCCCCCCCCTCCCCCAGCTCTACCGACACTGTGGTAAATTATCTGCTGTTCCAGCCTTGTCTCGCATCAGGCATCTGCTTTTTCGGCCGCAGCACGCAGGCGCCTAAGTCCCGCACATGCGCCATGCCCCTAAATATCACCGCACTGTGCCCACACACACTTGACGATGGCCGCCAGGGAATTTCGCCGCATGTAAATGAGCTTGCCCACCATCAAGGTGACGCGAATCATAGGCCGCAGCCGCCGCATGCGCCTCACGACGTACGCCGCACTGCCAGCTAAGAACACTGGCAGGCCGCGGCCGGACTGTTACGATGATATGTATGAGGAGACGCCCCTGGCCGCCCGACATAATTCAGGCGCAGACTTTCCGCCGCGAAACTGTGGAAAGGATGCCGCCCCGACCGTCAGGGTACTCATACATGTGGCCGCTAAAAGTGTATACAATTCACCTGATGGTTGTACGTTCATTCACTCAATGTTGGGACACAACAGCACTCTTACCTTATATGGGCCGGATATTCGTATTCAGGATTATCTACAGCAGTTGTTCAATCCTGAAAATGGCCATCTGACGCGCATCCGATGCGTGCATAGCGACAAATTGATTCAATATGGTGATAGGTCAGAAGAGATACAGCAAGCCTCGTTGATGACTTCAGTTCACGTATCTGGTGGGGGAGGGGGGAGTGTTTATGTGATACTGCTACTCGTATCGTCGAGGAAGATTAAACTGTGATTTACATTATCATGCTATTCGGATCCGATATATAACAATGTATCCCATACAAATTGTGCTTAGTACAATGAACAAATATAAATAAAGTACTTGAAGAGGCAATGGAGCAAGTTCAATCGCTTGTCATACCGACCTATTACTTGTGATCTTTGCATATCCCACCAAGACAATGTGTAAGGCATACTCACCACATTACTTGAGCACAAAGCCAATTCCTCCAATACGTGAAATAGGATAGTGGTGACTACAGACGCTTTATGGCCAATGCCTGAAGACTACATGGTCTCCCTGTAACTCAAACCATAACTCTCCCCAGGGCACAACATTCACCCTTAGACTCACAGGAGCCTTCTAACCTACTAGCTTCGATTAGCAAACTACACCGCACATAATCATCAAACGAACCAGATATCGCATGGATTACCTCACCTTTGGGGGTGTAGGGAGTGACAGCCACTACCACATCACCTCCTCAGCATGGATTCCTTTATATTACCAGCTTTCTACCTCTCTCATCCATCAGCGCCAGCCACAATACCCAGGAATCAACACATCTAATCGCCTCTCTTTACACTTCGAATATGTCAATAATCTACTGACCAAATAGCCAGACCCCCAACCGCATACCCCCATGAGAAAAACCCGTATAACATTTTAATGGCATCCGCAGATACAGAGGACATATTATGCTCTTGGAAAGATCTGGATACCATGTTGCGTATACCAAGGTCTGGAGAATTACTTCTGCGCTTATCATCAATATCAGCCTTACAAGAAGTCACTAGTGCTGGACATCAGTATTTACTCATTGGGGAGAGTTCTGCGCTCGTCTTTATTCATGGACAAGAGCTTGGCTGAATCCTCTCAATAATATCATTCATTCTAGAGTTACTGAATCAGTGGAGAATTTTTATCACATATGTCTTGCCTTTAATTCAGGCACATGGATTTGACATGAACTAAAGCCTCATAAAATCCTTTTTCAACGGACATTTGTTATAGCGTGGTTACTTATATAAACTACTTTTTTATTCCCACTTCATCCGACTTCGAAAAAATATTCAACAGCAATATGCAGAGTTAATGGAAGTAATTTTGTCATTGCTAAGGCACAGACTGATTCATCCAACAATTAACAGAAGGTTTCTAAAGTGACCTATTCAAGAGCTCCCACATGGGTCTATAGTCAGCCAGACACACGGACCCCCCCCCCAATACTCTAATCACCAATGGGGGGGGGGGTAGAGGGGGTGGAAGTTTTTCCGCTGGCGTAGTCAAGCTAAAGACTGCAATCAAGAGAACGGTTCGCCGACCTTATCACAGGAACACACACTCTGGCGGACAAGGCTGAACTACAGAAACTTGTTTTTACTGCAACCGAATCTGGAATATCATGAGAAACAGTGTCGCACTAAAGTTTTTATGACGACAAGAGGATCTTGCTACAATGGGCGAGAACTACGCAATACCCTCAAGATATAAATCAACTTCAACCTCAGTATCAAGTTTATTGAATCTTCAACCTAAGATTCAGAAACAACAAACACAACGAGACTCAGTCTACAATAAACTAATCCATTCATTGGACAGAAGTTACTAATTTAACAAAATACGTAGTGCAACACAACGCATATCTCACAGATGAATCTTATCTGCCTTTCCAACTCAAAGACACTATATGTCTTCATCTATAGGCATTCCGGCAAACCTATGTACTACCGCGTTTACTCAATGACTTCAGAAGACATCACTGTCTCAGTTCTGAACACGCGTGATTGACCGTCATGCTTCAACATTAATGGCCACAATTCTTTACACTTGCTAGATACAGGTGAGCCATCTCAGCGTTCTGAAAATTTTCTGATATTCAACAGACATCATACTGTCACCTGATACATTCATGCATTGGGGGGAGGGGGGCGAAGATGGGTGAAAGGTGGCAATGACGGAAAACCCAGACTTGCTCGACGCTATGTGCCAATATGATCATTATCATGGACTCCTGTCTGAACACTTTATTTCTCTACTTACCAACTAATTGCTATGAGGTGCTCTTCTGTAAAATGATTGATGTCTTCAATAATACATATATGATTTCTTCTATGCGATTTATTTTGCGTCTACAATACTACAATTTCACATGCAAGCTCTTAAGCTGTTCACTCGCAGGCTTCACATGTTTTATCCACATCAAGCAATACCTCCTGAACTTTTGACACAAGTACTCCAGAAGCTTTGGTCTAAAGAAGGTCTGATGATGTCGGCCTCCTGTCAGCTCATCACCGTGTACATGTCTTCTTGAAAGAGCGAGTGTACCGCTAGTGTAGCCTCAATATCCTGTTAAGCTATGATCAAGAACACTCTCTGGAGTCACAATCAGAACATTCCTGCGATAAGGGGTGCTCATCAATGCATTTATCATGCAATAACCATGTTCCAATAAACAGTTTATCCCTGGTGAAACTCCAAAATAGCTGTTTGCGTTATGATCGGAGTCAGTCATTGTGTCTAGGATTATGAGAACAATAAAAATAAAAAAACTATGGTCCCAAAGCTCATGTTCTCCATCACACAAGTACCTTCTTCAGTGCAAAACTTCACGTCTATGCGTTTCTTGCAATGTCTTCTTCTGTGATCCTACCTACACAAGGATCTATCTAATACCCTTCTGGCTTTCACTTATCTATGGTTACTCAGCCACCTGCGACAGAGGATGCTTCACAGATCACCAACAGTTGACTCAAGCCTACAGGAATGTATGATATTCTTTGTGTGCTACGGAATTTTCCAACTTGTCAATCAAGTACTCTTTGAGTCATTTCTTATACATTTCGAATCAATCAACTGCAAAGTCTCACAGTCTAAAGCTCCATATGTGTATCTAAGAAAGTTGTATTCCTGGACATTGATATCACAGGTGGTACCATAACACATTACGATGATCGGGAAAAAAAGTGTGATGCTCAGTTTCTTTCACGAAACAATCTAAAACATATACAAGGATTTCTAGGCCCCTTTGTCACTTATGTCGTCATATGGATACCCAATGACCCTTCAGTCTTATGCAAGTGTTTACACTCATTCCTTTATTGCTTTCGAAGGACATTAGTTACACCAATGAACTCTCACTTGAGGACACAGAGTGCTTTAAAGACTGAAAACTCGTATTTACAAGCTCCGGCCCTCTAGGAATCTCCGGATATCACAGCCTAGTCAACTTTTTTTTTTTCTTTTTTTTTTTCTTTTTTTTTTTTTTCTCTCTATTTGAAGACTTATGCCCAAGCTTCAGACGTCCTGCAACAAAAACATAAATAAAAAAAAAGGAGAGCGTTGAGACCTTTTTTGAGATAACTATTTTAGCCAATTTAGGCTCCTGTTGCACGGAATGGTCCCATACTTAAGCCTCAAAGCTATCATTGATTTTTTTTTCCTACAACAAGATCTTCTTGAAACAATGAAGTACATCATTTTAGGCCATCCTGGGTCTACATGTTTTGGTCATCGATGATACAAGGTGATCCTGAAACCGTCAGCACACTCATTAGTAAACAGCGCTCTACCGTTATTACAATGTCCATTACTGGATGCTGAAAATTTCACTTTGAAGAGATTGTACTATACTCTAACCCAGCCACTCTGCTTCCACTTTCTGTTCTTTTTTTTTTTTTTTTTTATTTTTTAAGGGGGCGGAAGATGAAGATCAGGTCTACACACAGATAAGCCAGACTGCAGCGATGAACTCTTCATGATGCTGTTGACAAGCGGAGGCCTGAACCCTCCCATCTTCTACATGTCTCTACATCAACGTTGGAGAGCCCAGACCATGTCTTCTTTATCAGATGGATCAGGATATGCCGGATGGGATCAAGGAGATTGCGTATACAGCGATTGCTGTGGTTACCCTTGCAAGAAACATGATGTAAGGCTGCATACTTTACCTTGAGAATGCCAGACACCAGAAAGTGAACTCTGGCTGTAAATGCGAAGTTTCATAAGCCTTGCCAAAGGAGAAGACCATGATACATATACACAGACTCAGCCTATGACTATGGCCTGAAGTGCGGCCTGCGAGTTTCCAAGACAGCTAGTGGAATGCACATCAAGAATCAGAAGCATTCGACTCCTGATGCATTGCTCTCAATTGCCAGCTCAAGTGGCTGTTTTGATGACTAAAAGCCCATGGAAGCAATAGAGCCAGTGGAAGTAGAAGAGGACACTACAGAGCAGGACTTGGCTGCAAAAGGCCACAGCTCTCTTCACCAGAGTTTCGAGAGGAAGCAGGAGTGGCTGTATAATGTAATGACCAGAGCAGAGTCGAAATTAAGAGAATGTGAGAAGAAAGAAAGAGGAATGTGAGAAAAAAGAAAGAGAATGTGAGAAAAAGAAGAGGAATGTGAGAAGAAAGGAAGGAGAAGAAAAAAAAAAAAAAAAAGTAAAAACAAAAAGCCGTGAAAGAAGAAGGAAAAGCAGAAGGTGAGTAGAAAAGTGAGAAGAAGAAAGAAAGGAAAGATGAAGGTGAGAGAAAGACGTAGGAAAGAATAGAGAGGAACAAGAAGTGAAGAACCAAGGACAAGATGCATTGAATCCAGGGGTTAAACATGTTGGAGACAATTCAAACAATCTCAACAAGCCGATGGAAAGGAAGGTGGAGTGAATTGGGAAAAACAGAGATACACTAAGATGGATTCTAGAGAACGACAATAGGATTTGTTTACCATAGGGCATTATATCCAGATGTAGTACAATGGGTATGATACTACCCACAGATGAACTAGCAGATGGATTCTTCAATCAACAAAGATATACCTAGCACCGATCTTCATTCACACGGAAGTAGTTATGCTAGAAGTTGTGAAATATGCAATACTTGTAATCAGGAGACTGATGCCAAAACAACCAAGGACGCATTTGGCTAAACAATATATCTCTCCAGCAGATCCGACTGTACACATTGAATTACCAGAGTGGAAAGTACAAGTAGTGGTGGTGGATATGTTCTCAGGAAGGCCTTAGTCTACCCATTTATAACATTGACTGCCAGAATCCACTGTGGAAGAAAACTATTAACTGAGTTGATATTCAGATTTTGGATCCCTGAGGTTATTAAATCTGACCACGGCCCTGCCTTCACTGCAGAAGTAAAGTAACCAGAGACATTGCGAAATAGTAGGAGCTGGACCTCGGCCTGCACACTTCCCTACCATCCCGAATCAGAAGGAAAATGGGAAAGAATGAACGCCACTCTGAAGAACAAAATTCTTGAAAGGTAACAAAGAAACATCTTCTCTGGCCCGCAATACTACCCATTTCATTCTATTTGTCAGAAATACCCTAGGTAGCCCCATGGTCACACTTGCTCAGGAGATAGTATTCTCTTGGCCCACCAGATTAAGGTGGTTTCACACACAGAAGTTGAGTGCAGGGAATGATAGGCTTGTAAAATATGTTATAAATCTGTGTAATTGAAATGAAAAACTAATGTATGCCATAGTGTTCTCCTCCATTTCCAGATCAGACTTGATCAAAGCTACATTTGGTGGAACTTTTTGTGGTGCAGAAACACGGTCACGATTCTCTGGAGCCAGATTTGACCAACCAAGTACTCTGATGTCACAACTTCAATTAAAATTGAAGGAAGACCCTCCTGGGTGCATGCTTCACACTGGCAAGAAAGTGAGTGCGACCAATAAGTCATTTGAATTTTTACTTTATCCTTTCATATGTTGTCTGAGTCTGGATGTGTGTAAAAATGCAATAGGGGGGGACCAACCAATGGGTGCCTGATGAATTCAAAGCTAGGGTCAGGTCAAAGGATTTGAATCACTTACGCCCAGGATAACAATCAACAAACGTGATGGACTGGGTAAACTTACATCTTTATGATCAATTAGAGGTTTAAAAATTACACCCAAGATGCCTTACAAGGCTATAGCTGACACATTAAGCGCCACCTCCATCATGAATCTCCGAATTATTGAGGGTTATGAGTTTGTTAAAACAATCCATGATGCCTCTGCCGGAGACTACTCTGAGGTGGCACCTGGCGACGTGTCAACTCTCATCCTTACCATCAAAGATCTGGGAGGTGGCCGGCGGTTGATTGGTTACGACTTGAGCAAGCGACAGTGGTTCAGTGGGATCAAACACCCTGTTCACCTGCTGCCCAAGGAGAGTGGACCTTTACCCAGTCTTTTTCAGTTTAGGGAAGAGCATCAATATCATTCCCGGCCCTTGGGGGGAGGGTTAGAACAGATTTGATATTTTAGGGGGAATGTATGATTTTGTAATTTATAGGAAAATAACATCAAAAGTGTGGTTCTCTTCATTATATTCTTATTAAGCTCATCAGATAGTTGTTAATCTGCTTTTATGCTATATCCTTATCGAACAATATAAGATATCTCTCACACTAGCTTTCCTTGAGACAGATGATTGCCTGTTAGAGCAAGAAATCAAGCTTCTCCTTCCCCAGATAATTACAGAGCACTCGGAATGTATCATATCAGCTAATGCTTCATTAGTACATGCAAATTTAACTTGTCTCTTAGCGGACCACCAATTAAACTCAATCTTGTGTGATAGAATAGTCATGTGATAAAAAGTTCTATTTGGAATGTAATTGCCTGTGATTAAATTTCAGATTACATGTCCGAAACGAAGGTGTCGGTCGTGTTTACCTCGAAGCTCTGGCTGCTGGCAGTAATAATAATAATATAATTTTCGGAGGAGGCATTTATTGGATATGGAGTGGAACAAAAGATAGATCCACACTTATTTAATCATCTATACAACGCGGGCAGCAGCATGAGGTCAGACAGTGGCACAATGACATGTTGGAGTTGGCAAAAACAGGGAATTAGGCCACAGAGTGGCACAATGACGAGTGTGTATGTCACGGCAGCAGCCACAGCAGCAGCATGAGGTCAGAAGTAAGCACTCTGACTTTGGAGGTGGCAAAAACAGGAGTAGGCACAGTGTGGGACAATGCGCACGTGTGGAGGTCCCGGCAGCAGCCACTGCAGAGGCATGAGGTCAGACAGTGGCACAATGACATTCTGGAGGTGGCAAAAACAGGAGTCGGCCACAGAGTGGGACAATGACACAGTGTGTAGGTCACGCAGCAGCCACAGCAGCAGCATGAGGTCAGACAGTGGCACAATGACAGAGTTGTGGTCACAGCAGCAGCCACAGCAGCAGCATGAGGTCAGACAGTGGCACAATGACACAGTGTGTAGTTCACGGCAGCAGCCACAGCAGCAGCATGAGGTCAGACAGTGGCACAATGACACAGTGGTGTAGGTCACGGCAGCAGCCACAGCAGCAGCATGAGGTCAGACAGTGGCACAATGACATTCTGGAGGTGGCAAAAACAGGACTATGCCACAGAGTGGGACAATGACACAGTGTGGAGGTCACGGCAGCAGCCACAGCGACAGCATGAGGTCAGACAGTGGCAAAATGACACAGTGTGTAGGTCACGGCTGCCAGCAGCATGAGGTAAGACAGTGGCACAATGACATTCTGGAGGGGCAAAAACTGTAGTAGGCCATGAGTGGCAACAATATTGACATGAGAGTGGAGGTGACGGCTCCCTGGCAGAGCATGAGGTCAGGACAGTGGAACAATGACATTCTGGATGGTGGCAAAACTGGTTTAGGCGAGGGGCGTTGGCCTGACCTTCACAGCGTGAGGACGGTGGCTCTTGAGCTCCGCTTCAGCCTGTGGAAAATCCTGATTTAGGACTCTTGAGTTGATCAATACTGCTCCAGGCAGGAATGGAGGGACAATGTGGTCTTTGAGCTGATGGCAAGCTAGTTAATTAACTTTGATGGGCTGCTTTAGAGTGACTGGCAACAAAGCACGCTGATATCCTGCTGCTAGACTACGGGACTGCCTGCAGCTCAGCCGGGCATGCTGGTGATGAGTGCGGGACGCACGCTGTGAAGAAGTGTTGGGTGACAGTGGCGGACATTAGGTCGCACATGTGAGAACGACCCTAAGCAGAGAGGTCAGTGGTGGAGGGGCAGCTGGAACCCGGACCCCGGTGTCCAACTGGCTCATAAATCCCTGGGAGACGGGAGCAGTGTGCCGAAAGCAGCGCCCAGTATAAGTTTTACGAAGACGGGGAGGAGGGATAAATTCCTGAAGAATCAGAGGGGAGGAGAGAGGAGATTTATAACCATGTGGAGAGAACTTTCAAAGTACTGGCATTGGCCTTCTTCGGCCACTGATTAGACGCGGGCCATTCCAAAGGGCGCAAAAACTCATGTGTGCCGAGCCATCTTGTCTAACATGTGGCAGTGTGCTGAGCTGCGTCTGGTTACTAAGTCCTAAGCTGCCGGACACGTAGGGTGGTTAAAGGGGCTGACACCCCCCACAGAACTGAATCAACTCTCATCTGAGATATATCCCTATTTGTGTCTCCTAAATAACATAGGACTTGGTGTGGCAAGTTTGCATACTCTCTATCTCTTCATAGGCTTGGATTATTAAAGCAGCCACCTACTGAACTGACTAAAGTTACCGGACAACTTTCTCTGCTACACTGCCCTTTTCATGAATACAGCAGTATTGTCACGTCTGAAACGCTCAGAACATAAGGGTTAACTCCTTAAAGCCGCAGCTCTCCTGAGTTCCAATTTCAAGTTTGACTATAGAGACACCTGCTGATTAAGGGAAGTACTGCGCCCTTTTTGTATCCTAATCTTACACCATGCAGTTTGAGTTTTCAATTGCGGCTGTCCTAACTCACAGCAGGACTACTGCTGACAGCCCTTCATTCACTATTCAACACCTTTCATGATAAGATTGAGGACTTGGAGGCCTAGTCTCTTAAGCTGCCAGTCTACTTGGATCAATTTTGGGTGCGCACCAATCAACATATGGGCGCTAAAGAAACTTCATAATCAGCACCACATTTCCACACAAAATAAAACCCACAATGGACACAATGAGTCCAAACGACGTGCCTTCGGCAATCGGGCCACTCTGTCAATGGCGCTTCTGGAACACTGAGAAAAATAATGCATGGCTATCGCCACTTGCAGACCACACTTGACACCAAATTGACCAAATACAGGTGGATGTCAAACAGACTTCGCTTACGACATGGATAAGATCAAAGAGAGAACTGTAGAGGCCGTACGTAGGACTAAGCGGGGTTAGAGGCCATCTCGACCTTCTAAATCAGGGAATCATCCGCACACGGCAAGCAACAAGTAATAAACCTGCAAGGTAGGGCAGAGGATACTGAAAAAATCGTTAGCTGACGTACCAATGGCGTATTTTGGGCACTGCCGGAACGGGTGGAGGGCTCCTCTACAGTAAAGTTTGTAGAGCAGCTACTCAAGGAAATCCTGGCTACCATTGAGTTCTCGCCCAGCTTGTAGTTGAGCTATGCTCACCGCATTCCGGACGAAGCCGTTTGCCTCCTGGCGTACACCCCGACCTTTCATTTTGAAGCTTCTTTAATAACAGAGACAGAGACTTGTATTATCCACTGCAGAAAAAAGGGTGGATAGTTATGTACGAAAACAGCAAATTGTTCCTTTTACCAGGATTTTACATCTTGAAGTGCAGAAAAGAAGGAGGCAATTCACAGCAAGTGCGGAGCGTCTTTGGGAGGCTGGGAATAAAATTACGCCATGTTATACCCTACTAGACAGTGTTCCTCAGCATAGAGACCGCACGTTTTTTTTTATGACACCATAGGAAGCTTCGGGACTGGTTAGATAAGGGTTCTCCCGAGAGTCGTGATGTTGTGTTACAGACCTGGCTGTGTAGAATAACATGCGATGACATGGGCATTTGTCCTTTCTATTTGCTATCACCGGGTTTCCATTTTTTGGACCTGTGTTAGTATATTGTTAGGAGGGCTTTTGGCCACAGGAGTAGAAGACCACGGACCTTGTTTCTTTTCCTTTGACAGTTTTTTTTTCTTATAAAGGGCATTTCTTTAGGGGTGCCATTTACGGTACTTGTTCCTGCACCAAGATGCAGGCCAATTGAGCACCTTGGTGGGTTCACGATTTCTGTTTTTTGGGACCAGTTTAGAAAATGTTGGGGTTTGAAGTGCCGGGCAGGTTGGGTGGCTTTGAGCTGGGTCGGGATAGGGATAATCTTCAGGCCCAGTTGGCCTAGTGAAGGTTGGGCAACTTTCATTGTGTGAATGGTTTGTATGCGTGTGTCGGTCTTGGTCTATGGGCTTCATGTGTGGTATTCGTTTGCTCAATGGTTGCGATGGCGGATTGTCGATAGTGTCCTGGGATGTCAGGGGTTTTAACAACTGTAAGCTGAGAGAGCACTTGTTTTTAACTATGTCAAAACCCTTAATCCCAGCATTGTTTATATTTAAGAGACACACCTTCGGGTGCAGAGGATACTTAGCGTTGAAAAGACCTTGGGTAGGGTTTGCATACCTTGCTGTTGTTAATCTAGCTATGCCCGAGGGTCTCGGTCTGATCAAACAGTTCGTACCATTTCAGATGCAGATCTTCACATGGCTCCTAACATGCAAATATGGTGGGGTTTATTTTATTGTGGGAGGCATCTATGTCCCTTCCTCTTTAATAGGGGGTCCTGGATGCTTTTATGGCAAAAGTTTTCACAATACCCAGGGGCCACGCCCTACTCCTTTTAGGAGATTTAAACGCCACCTAGAACGTAGCATGGACCGTCTGCATCACCCGCTGACGCATAATAGAAGCATTAAAGACTGGGCAGATTAACAATGGCCTGAAGAAGCATGGAGGTGGCTGCATCCCAGACGATAGGCAGTTTCTTGTTTTACGCCGGCTCATAACTCTCTTTCCCGCCTAGACTTGGGCTTTCGTTCCAAGGAATATTGCATAGTGTTACCGGTCGCGAGTTACCTGGCCTAGTGGGATCATCAGACCATGCCACTTGAGCTTATTATTGGCATCTCGACGCAGGGCATCAGGGAGGACTGTGGCGGCTAAATCCCGATGGTTGAGGTGCAAAAATACATGGGTAATGTTCTGGAAACAGGTAGAAGAGTACTGGAACGTAACGTGGGCTCTGTAAAATCAACTGGTGGAATGGATGCCTCTAAAGGCTGTTCTTCGAGGCACTATAATTGGAGCTATTGCAGTGCTGAGCTGGGTTGAGGGATGTAAGAGGGAAATTGGAGGCTGAAGTTCTTGAGAGGGAAGCAGCATATGTCCAGAACCCAACCTTGAGTGTGGAGGAGTAGTTGCTAAATGGTAGAGGGCATTACTCCTTTCACTTTGGCAGACTACATCAGGAAGAATATGCTGCACAACAACAATCTATTTTCGTTGAGGTGATAAAAATGGTAGAGCATGGCGTTTCCTTGCACAAGAACACAGAAACACCAGTGACTGTGGTGGCCAATGTGGTTAGTGCAGATGGGACTTCTGCTCGGGCCGGACAAATCTGTGAAAATTTGCTCTATATTACAAAGAGTTATATTGCCTCCAGATTGAATTATACAG